>JAJFZI010621496.1:74-10659 GCA_022379055.1 Anilios bituberculatus
ATTTGGGCACCCCTGATGTAGAAGGTATAAAGAAACGTCAGCAGGAGCCACAGGAAGGAAAAGATTGTAAATCGCCCTGCGTCCTTCGGGAGATCGGGTGGTCTATAAGGTGGCTAAATAAAATAAATTAAGCAAGAGGGCTTTGATAGGAGCAGTTATTTGGGATTGATCCAAAGGAAGGTTTTTGTTGGTCCAAAGCAAGGAAATGAGATGGGGTGCCAGTTTCAAGGCCATGGAATGCTGAAGCCGTTTTAGGGTGTTTTTCATGTCTCTTGGCATTCTTCCTGGAAATTCAGGTTATGTGTCCCCACTCATTGTATATCCTAATAAGTAAATGAAGATACAATGGCCACAAGTACTGTATTTATTTCCTTTGGCCCAGCAGTTAATGTCCTCTGGGAGTCATATGCAACATTTCATTCAAGGTGGGTAGAGGCCATCTTTTTCAGCCTTATTCCTTCATGCCCTTGCGGTGGCATGTCTTGATGTTACTGAAACACAGGTGGCTAAATTTTCAGTCTTGGAAAAAAGAACGTTATAGAGTGAAAGTTAAAGCAGTACAAAATGGAAAGATCAGCCTGAATTGGTTGGGAAGGGGAATGTAGGGTTTTCAAGGGGTGCAATAAGGGAATTAGTCTCTTGTTCAAGAGTTAAGGCATTCATTTTGCTCCGTTTAGAGTCCCCATATTAAGGGCACAAGGTATTCAATACTGACCCTGACTTGAATCCAGGCTTCTAGAGGCATTGATAACAATGCTAGACTAACCCCAGCTATTCATGTATTACGGAGAGGGGAGTGGGGAGAGGAGCTGAGAAATTCTGGTTGCCAAGTAAGGGATGGGGAGGGATTTGTTAGGGAAGATATAAAGCCAGAAGTCTGAAAATATAAATGCTGTGCTTGAATACTCAACCAATAACAAACGCCAAGTGTGATGGAGACAAAAAGATAGGGAAGCAGCAGATCCACTAGAAGGCTGAGCGATAGCATCACAGTTCACATATCTGGGTTCGCTCCTCCCATTGTACCAGACTCCAACAGCCCACATTGCATGAGGTCACGTATGACTCCATTCTTGTAAATGATCCAAGATTTTATAATTGAATTTCTCCGATTACACGAGACGCGAGATATTTGCCGCCTCAATTTCTTACACAGCATTGGGGAAGTGGGAACTTGTGCGTGATGCTGTTACCAAAGTCACCAACTGATCACAAGCCTCCATGTGGCAAATGGGGTCTAGAATCAGCAATGTGGTTCACTCTTAGTATTTCTCTAAAATGGGTGAGAGGACACCCCCGAGGCTGTTGTGCCAGCCCCACTGGTCACTATCCAGCAATGCAGGGATATTAGGAGGTGTGTATTCTTGGTTATAGAAGAATTGTCGTTACCGCTCTATATGGCCATATCAATAAAAGCCATGAGAAAGTAGGGCAGTTTTATTTCTGAAGAGATTTTCATCGGCTTGAGGCAAACATGGATCAAAGAATACAGAATAGCACTGGGAAAAGTGCACTGGAATAGGAGCCCACATTGAGTTTGCTGTGTATATATATTTTATATTCCAACTGCTGTGGCCTTAATATGGTCATGATTGAATGGGATCCCTTACAGTCTAATCTCCCCTCTGCCAGAGAACCTTACTGGGTGACCTTGGGCCAGTCATTTTGCTTCTGGCCTAACCTNNCTCACAGGGTTGTTGTGAGGGATAATTTAAAAGAAGGGTGCATTACTTGGAGTTGTAAGAAATAGGTGGGGTTATAAATATGAATTGCAAATAATTTGCATTACTAAGGGCTACCACATGTTGGACCAGTTAAAAAATTGGTTTACTTTCTTGTACCAGAATTAAGTTGTATTCTCCCTTTAAACCCAACTCACCTTTAACCCATTTATGCCTGAGGTTGCATTTTTTTAAGAATCTGAAGAGAAAAAAATGTTTATGTTCCATTGTTATAATGGAACACTAGGCATAAATGGGTTAATACCATGTTTCTTTACTGGTGCCCTGCCCAGAGGGTCTGCCTACAGTCTGCTGCACCAACCAACTGATTGTGAGAACAGGCCCAGTTGCATGCTTCTAACTTTTAGGGGAAAGTGCCATTCTTGTATTATTCTCAGGGAAAGGTGACACATTTGTTTTTATAAAATACAGAGTTTTAACAAATACCTATATACAATGACCATTTTAAAAAAGAGGCATGTTCCTTTTAAGCCTTTTTTCCACTCTTTCCCATTTCCCCTTATCTTTTGTCCCACAAGGAAAAAAACACAAGTTGAGCCATTTACTACCAAAAATTGGAAGAAAATCTTTATTTCAGATAAAATGGAAACCATATGGAACTTTTAAAATATTCAGAGATTGCCATGCTGTGCTCCTGCCTAGCTCTGCTCCAACACCATCGCCTCCCCGTATCCCAGAGATGGGCTGAAGTGCAATTCCCATCATCCTTAGCTAGCACAGCAGTCATTGGTGGGAACTGCACGCTAAGGCACGCCCCTGAGGCTGTGAAGTCCCATCTCCCACCCCCACATTCTTTAGTATAAAAAAGTTTCTTTCCATTCTTAGTTTTGAGTGAAACTTTGACCTAATTAGATGCAAAAACTGAGAGGGGTGAATAATACAACAGGGCAGTTTCTTAATTCAAAGGGTACCAGTGCCAGTTGTGAATTGGTTAGTTAAGTGTGGTGATCTAGACTTCTGTCCCAGCCTGGCTTAGGAAAACTTTTTTAAAAATAGAGCTGACTGTCGTTTTTCAACAGCTGCTCACAACCAATTTCCCTGTTTCATCAGACTGGGGAGGGGAAAAAGCAGTGCCATCTTGACTGCCTCTTGCTTTTTCTCTCTTGATCATGTCCTGTGATTCAGTCGCAACACTTTGTCATGTTCTGAAGCTGGGCTGGACTTCCAACTTCCAACAGCTTCCGCCAGTGTGGCCAGAAAGGGATGGTGGGAGTTGTAGTCCAGGATAATTAAGGGGGGCACTGATTCTTCCCCCTAGAGAAAATTTCAGTGAGAAAAAAGCCCTTTTTCCCCCCCTCCTTCCTGCCCTGTGGCTCATCAACTTAGCTATATCAAGAAAGGTTCACTGGATTCAGGCACTTATAAGGAGGTCCTGCCAACCTATTTGGACATCACATCTGAGGATTCAGACACCAGCTTCCCATCCCGGGTTTCAATCTTCTTGATGACAATAGCCTTGGTTTTGGTAATGGCTGAGCTCTCCAATGGCAAAGTATTTACGGAGTATCCACCACTGGAATAGGAAGAGCTGTAGCCGCCCCCGTAGCCGCCTCCGTAGCCACTGAAGCCGCTGCTCAGGCCACCTATATAAGTCAGAGAACATGGATCGTTGGCAGGGAAACAAAAGGAGACCTCACTTTTAAAGCAGGCTGCAGCCATGACACGTACATTTTCCCCCATTCCCTTCCCAGGTGGGAGGAGGACACCCTCTTTGTACCTTGCCCAGTTACAATGGCTTGAAGGCATAATGCTTAGGCCTCTCATCTTATAGACCGCTCTAGCCCTAGGCCTGCCCTCCCAACTGAGATCCAATTTCTCAGAAGAGGAAAGGATCAGTAGCAGCAGCCCTGTGAAGCTAAGGGGGAATAGAGACAACCCAGTATTTGTCAACCTAGACTGGTTGGGAATCCAGGGCCTAGACACTGGGCAAGAAGCTCCAGAACTGCAGATGGGGAGACAATATCAACCCCCTCCAAAATCTGTCCCTATCAAACACTATGCTGGACCAGCCTTCTAGAACCTGGTGCTCTCTGAATGGATTGGATGATGGATATTTAGTCCAACGCACTTGGAAGACCTTACATGCAATAGATTAAGGGTCTCTCAGTCCCTTGCTAACAGACCCAGCATAGGTTCTCCAGCTGCCTGATTTGTGCAAGAACGGGCAATCCCTGCCTCCAGGTCTCTTTTTCTTCCCCCGGTTCACTTTTTTTAACAGGCTACTGTTAACTTAAGAGGGATGAAGAAAAAGGTCAAATAGGTTTAACGCACCAATTTTAGTTTTTGAAAAACTAAGCTCAGGATCCATAAGGGCTCAAAAATTCTGCCCCTAGTGACATATTGCATCATTGGGTCTTTGAGCGAAAGCCAGTTTTTGTCTTAGAAAAGCCTTCAAAATATCTTTGAAGAAAATGTAACTGTTTGGGGACTATTATTCCTGACAAGAGGGGGCCTTTCTTACCACCTTGAACCTGATGCCCCCCAGATCTAATGGAACAGAACTCATGGACAGAGGAAGCTGCAAGAAACAGGTTTCACAAATGAAACTGCAGGAATAAGCATCAAGCTAGCTAATGAAATTTGGCAAGCTAATATTCCCTGCTTCTCTTGATTTTTGAAATGTGCATCTAGGATTATATCTAGGTCTTCCATAGGTTTATGATACCATCCCTGAGGCCTCTAATATGAAACCCATGACATAAAATTGGTTTTCTGATCTTGAGAGCATGAAAGGAAGGCACTTACACCGAGCAGAACTAGCTTTATGATAGAAGTTCAACAGGAGCAGCTTCCTCTGTTGTGATTAGCGCCTTTGATTGCTGGAATATTTGCTCCTTGCATAAATGCTAAAGTACAAAAAGGGGCCTGGCAGGAGCAGCTCCCCTCTTTAATTCAACAAAACGTAACCTTAACTTACCTGAATAGCCAGTCGTCTTGGTCTGAATGCTGAGATTTTGCATTCCAGACTCCAGCCTATAAAACAGTGAAGGTTGGGGAGGAGAGCCCCCCCACCCAAAAAAAAACATAAATCAGGCAAGAAATGGCATAAGTAGAAACAAAATGTTAGGGCTGAGAACAGGGACTGCCGCCAGCACAGGCTCTACCGTCTCCTGATGCACCAGTCACTTGAGCTACTCTGACTGATGGACTACGTGTCGCCTCACCCTTTACCTGTTCTCCTCCCCTTCCAGCAGCTTCCTGTAGGTGGCGATCTCAATATCCAGGGCCAGCTTGACATTCATCAGCTCCTGGTACTCCCGCAGCTGACGGGCCATGTCTTGCTTGGCTCTCTGCATGGCACCCTCCAGCTCAGACAGCTTATTGGTGGCATCCTTCACTGCCAGCTCCCCACGTTCTTCAGCTTCTGTGATGGCTGCTTCCAAGTTTGCACGCTGCGTTGGGGGTGGGGAAAGAGCAGAGTTCAACAGGTGGCTCTTGGAAAGGTCTAAAGGAAGCTGGAATCTCAGAACCCAGAAAGAAGAGGTGGGGTAATCTTACAGTGTTCCCACCCTTCCATAGGGGGAAATGAGATTCAGATGACAGATTTGTCCCTTGAAAACTAGCCTCCCCTCCTCTCTCAATTTTGTACCTGTAAAGAACAAAATTAACAGGCTAGATGAAGCTGGAAAGCTATGCATAGCCCTAGAGAAACCAGATTTCCTTGGTGGAGGGTAACTTGAATTCTTAAGATGACTGAACGTCTGCCCAGCAGAACAACCTCCAAGGGGACAACAGAAGACAGTTTTTCCTAGCCCTTTATCTCCCATCCCCCCACACACCTTTTTAACCTCCTGCAGTCCTGGATTCCTATCTCCTACCAGCCCAAGCCCAGGGTTAGAGTATATGTTAGATACAGGAGTGCAGTGACAGAAGGACACTGGTTCTCCATCTTGGTTTTAGCTGGAGGATGAACTGAACTGAGGATCTTCTATCATACATACACAACTATGGGTTCTATCATCAAACTCTGGCTCATCGCTATTTTCTTCCCTGGAAAGGCTGGACTTAATACTGACACCTCCAATTTGGCACCCTTGGACATTATCACATGGTGTCCCCCACACCCACTCTAAGTGTGGGAGATAGTCCAACGCATCTCGAATGTACCAAGTTGGGGCAGGCCAATACAGTCTACAAGTTCCTTGAAGGCAAAAACAGGGAGCTAGTATGACTAGCATAAGAAGTTGTCTGACCTGGCCTTTCAAACCATCAATTTCTGACTGTATCCGGTTTATCATCCTGTTAAGGTCATTAATTTCATTCTTGGAGATGCGGAGGTCATCTCCATGCTTGCCTGCCACCGTCTGCAGCTCTTCATACTGAAGGGAAGAGAAAGAGGAGACAAGTGTTACAATAATAGGACAAATTTAGGAATTCACCACCAAATGCAAAGGTCACAGTTACAGCAGAGGAACGCTTTCAGAGATCTCTAAATGGGTAGCAGCCTCTCTTACGTTTCTTTCTTAAAGTAAATGAAGAATGAATCCATACACAAACATCTCTCCAACAAACATACTGGATTTAAGAGAGCAGAGATTTGAGTTTCATCCCGTCTTGGGAGGTGGTGGGGAGGGCTCACAGGTATTCTAAATTGTGGTTTATTTCAGCCATAATTTCTTTCACAAAACACTGAGCCATAATCCATGCTTGGTAACAGCTTAAGTTCACTCAACCAAACCACATTGTAGTTTTGTACAATATGTGGCCTTACTTATTCTTTCCCCAACCTAATTTAAGCCAGGAAGGTAATGTAAACTAGAATCCTTGAGGGAGTCAAGTTATCTGTCTTTTATTTCCTTCAGAACAACTAATACACTGAAGTTGCCATGAACGTTTGACTCAGGAGCTACGTAATGCACCATAAACCACAAATATTCCTTAGATAACCCCAGGCAAGCAATTATCTTGTAGTCTCAAGCCTCTTCTCCATCTGCAACATGAAAATAATCTAGGATTTCCATGACTGAAATAATAAGAGCTATTATGCACTTTGAATCCTAAAAACAAACTACTCTTCCTATATTATAATAATGGATACCAGTTCTCTTTCCACCCAAACTCAACTCAACTCTGACCCTTAGCACATGGAAATGCCACTAGTGGAGAAGAGATAAAATAAAATAAAATAAAATTAAAATAAGATCAATATATGAAATGATCTGATGGATTCAATATTTTCCATTCCAGACCATTAACACTGATTTGTTAAAATGCAATCGCAAGATTTTGTTTGGAGTTCCCTAAACCTGTCCATTTACAAACCATTGTCTTCATTGGAAAAGAGATGCCACTGTCATAGGACACCATGTGACCCCAGGCTTTTGAGCAGCTTAAAAGACTCTGGAAGGCAATGTCAATCTGCTCCCTCACTGCTAGGTGAAGTACCTACTCCTTCCATCTATGAAATGAAACTCCTAATGTGAATGAAGAGATTCAAGCTCTGCACGGAGAATTTATTTCTCATTAGGAACTATGGCCATCAAGGAAAGCCATGGCCAGTTGAGAGGGGACTTGAACAAGGAATGATCCACACAATAACACACAGATTAGGCTTCTCCCACCAGCAGCCAAGGCCAACCTCACCTTGATCTGGTACATTTGCTCTGCTTCAGCCCGGCTCTTGTTAGCTATTTCTTCATACTGTGCCCTGACTTCTGCAATGATGCCATCCAAGTCCAAGCTGCGGTTGTTGTCCATGGACAAGACCACAGAGGTGTCATTGATCTGAGACTGCAGGACCCGCAACTCCTGTATCAAGGAACAAAGCTTAATTATTCTGGATCCAAGAGCAAGCAGCCCTCAAGAAATCTTGATTTGACAACTCAAGTCTTTTCTGCTCTTCCCTCCATTGATTACTATGAAGAAAGACCCATTTAATTCTCTCTTCCATTTGATGTCTAATTTTAACATTTTAAAAAAAGGCTTGAATTAAGGGTGCTTGGTATATGATAACGGTGGTTAAAAGTGAGTGTTCCACAGAGTCATTGACTCTTTCGTTATTACGTTATTTAATCTTGTTGATTTTAAGGATCAAATAAGATTTAGAAGGATGTCCGATTTGAGAAATCATTGTCTTAACATTAATGTGTAATACTTCTATATGAATAATATAGAAGAAATCTCTTTTCTCCTTTCCTTCCTTTTTTTCTTCTTTTTGAAAAAGAAAAAAAATATTGAAAAGAGTGCATGCTCCTCAAACCAAGTTCCTCCACCAGAATTATTTCACTTTGCTAAACAGGATCTGAACTTCTACAGGCCAATAAAATGAACCTTGCCAAACCTGACTCATGGAGGAAGACATTAAGGTCTTGCAGACAGGAACATGTTTTTTGTTTCTCAATAAATCAAACCAAAAGGCATTTTTATTAGAATTTACTCCATAGAATTACTTTACCATACATTCAAAAATAGGAAGCTTCACGGTGCTTTTTGGTTTTGCCTATTATTAGGACAGTGGCTTGATCAAGCACTGGCGTTTCTTTCACACACACACTCCCACACATACACACATGATTTTCACAGACAAATAGGGAGTGAGGAGCATATCCACATTATAAACTTTAGTTTTATACTACTCTGGCCTTCATAAATTTCCAAGGAATTCTGTTTTGTTTCATTTCTTGCTATTTAGGATGGATAAATCTACATATACAAAACACCTATCATAACAATTTTCATAGAGTTTTTTAATATTTCGATAATGGCTCTTGGAAGTATTCTTGGACAGCCAAAGGAAGTCTCTTAAACACTGAAAATCAGGAGTGAACAACCTGGAGGTCAGAGCTGAACATTGCCCTGCTGATCATTTCTGCATTCCCAGTTACCAAAACTATATATCTTTTCTGGCCAGTTTGCATGGAAAAACACATCTATACTATATAAATTATGTTTGGTATATTAAATGGCATAAAATCAAGAAAATCTTATTATTCACCCACCAAACTCCAAGAGAAGAACCCCATAAATCCCTGGCTCCATTCTGTTTGTATCACTCATGCTACCCACCCACAAAGTTAAAGAATGGTTCCTGGCCACTGAAATGTTTCCCATCTAGACTTCTTAAGTTTAGGCAATTAAAGATCTACATGGTTTTCAGATCTCAGAGGGAAACAAAAAATAGATCAGAGCTTTCATTCAATTATGAGGGGGAGGCTATAATTGAATAGACATATATTATATGAAGAAAAAACCCTGGTTGCTTCATAAACAATTAAACCAATAGTTTAATAAAAACATATTGCTTCTTAGAACAACCTGTTTACTCCTCTAAGCCAGATGAATGGACTCACAGCTTCCACTAAAATCAGCAATAAGGTTCAGTCTGATGGCTTCTATAATGTATAGAGAAAATAGATATTCTCTCCTCCTAGGGGCAGATATAAGGCTTTTTGGGCTTGCCTTGACTTGAAAAAGGGTCTCTTTTACCAGGCCAGGCCCAGTTAAATGTATTGCCTACCTCATCATACAGCTGCCTCAGGAAGTTGATCTCCTCAGTCAGACATTCCAGGCGTGACTCCAGTTCAATCTTGTTCATATAAGCCTCATCTACATCCTGAAAGGACAAATCAAAATTTTAAGTAATGACTTGTACACAGACTCCCAGATATTGTGATAATTAACTAAGAAACACGACCAACCTGTCTCTTACCTTCTTCAGAAGGACAAACTCATTCTCCTTCTCAGTACGATGGTTAATTTCATCTTCATACCTGTTGGGCAAAGGAAGTTAATTGGCGATTATTACGTACAACCTGAATTAAGGCTAAGATTGCAGTAAGAAATATGCAAAAATAACAATGCATTTCAATGTGTGCAAAGTTACTTGCCCTCTAAGTAACTATAGCCAAAACTTATACTCCAGGAGGTAAAATCAGAAGCCCCTTAAGGAAAAAAAACATGGTTTTTAAAAGTCACTGTCATTTAATCTTCTTGTAGTAAGTGCTTTAAATGTTTCAATGGAAAGGCAGGATATTATCTTGAGGGCCACTTTTTCAGATCCATAGCTCCCATTATTCCACATTCACCAAAACTCTTCTCTCTGCTAACCAGTACACACATCCTTTGGTTTCAAGATCTGCTTTAAAAACCTGGCACTCAATAGGTCCACAGTTCAAAGGAAATTGCATTAGATGGACTGAGTCAATTGTTACCCTTCACTTCTCTGGAATCCACCAAATTCTCAGGACAGCAGCCTTAATGTTCAAGCATGAATGTTCAGTTAATTAATGTTCAAAACTTTGGCCGATGTGCCTAACAAAGCATCCAAGCAGTTCCCAGAGTGCTCGTCATGCTCCCATCCCATCTAATGAAATCAATTTTTTATTACAGTCAAAAATTCAGCAGTCAGAACGAAATGGAAACAGGGGAAAATGAAGCTGTAATAAAAGAAACAAAATGCAAATTTCCCAGATACAAGGAGAGGCAGAAAATATATACAGAGGCACAGAACTGGATAACCCAGGATATCTGATTAATGAGGCAGGAGAAGGAACAATTAGAAATCAAGTGCTCTGCCAGAACATTTCTTTAGGATAGGATAACTGTAAGTTATCTAGCACTCCCTGAAGCGAGAGGAATGAAAGAAAATATGGCTCACGAACTATTAACTCCACTGAGCTATCCCTGCAAGATGCCAAAGCACAAGGCATCCAGTTTGGCCAAAGTGGAGGCCCAGTGAAATTTCAGGATTGTGCTAGAAGACAAGGCTGGCATTGCTCTATTTGAAAAGACCCCTCATGCTGCAAGGCCAATGAGTATCACTGTCCCAAATACTCTACAACAGCCGTCCTCAACCTCACAAATTCTTAGAAATGGCCATGCTGATTGGGAAATTCTGGGAGTTG
>JAJFZI010621514.1:0-11877 GCA_022379055.1 Anilios bituberculatus
TTGAGGACCCCTGTACTAGGGGCTGAGGCAAAGATTTTATGATTAGTTTTGTGGACATCAATGTGGTAAAACTGTTGACAAGTACACTCGAAGACGGGGCTGACATAGAGGAGTCATGCTGATGTCCACAAAACTAATTTAATTTTGGATGTATTCGTTTGTATCTATGTATGCATGTAATTTCTTCTGTTGAGGAGGCCCAATAAAAATTTGACTTGACACCTGAAAGTGCTATATGTAAGATTAATTTAAGCCCTGATCTGTCAGATGTTTATAATTATTATTTTTTTAGAGAACACTCATCTCTCTTTATTTGTATTTTTTTAAAAGAAAACATTGCTATCTGAAACAAATTCTCAGTCCTCAAAGTCCCCATCACTGTCTGCAAAGCATCAGCATCAGCCTAGTGCTGCTTCAATACTTGAAAGTCTTTTCAGGTCTTTTGCTCCAGGAATGTCTACTTTTAGAGTACTTTATAATCTTGAGGTAAGAGTAAAGATGTGATGAGCAAAGGCCAAAGGTTACAATTACAGTAGATGGTGTGCATGTCTGTACTGTCCTCACTAACTTTAAGGCAGATTGGAAAAGTTTTCTGTCTTGAATAAAGTTATGAGCAACTGTTTGTCAGCAAAAACAGTACTAATTTAATTTAACAATGCTCACGTGGCAGAAAACGTAACAATAACATATTTATTGAATGTTTTCTATGTTCATCATAACAGCATTTGATGGATGTGCAACTATCATGTTATTTGTTTGTAATTAAATACTTTTAGTAAATCTAAGATGAAATATAGATCAGATTATCTTAAGGTGAAACTTTTCATTAGCACACGAGTGAACAACCTTGTGCAGCCTGGTTCAGTATTTGGAACTATAACTGACACAATACTTCAATGGGTAAGAATTGGTGACTGCAATGGGTAAGAATTGGTGAAGTTCAAAAGGCACCAAATTGCCTAGTTTTATATTAGCATCATATTTTTTTTGTTCTCAGCCCAGGGGGTGATCTTTTTATAGAACTCTTTTAATTAACAATTAACTCTTTTATCATTTGCCCTACCATGATGATGGATATCGCACATCACTTTGTAATTTTCTTACATTCTCTTTATATACTACAAGTCTCAAAATGTCTCTTAACCGCTCTTTGATATAAGCACTTGGTGCTGATGTAAAAGTGATAAAGTACAAAAGCTTCATTAAAAGTTTTATATATCTCTTTATTTTTCTTTTATTTAACTGAATGATTATAATAGAGAAGTATGAATCAAATGGACTATGGAACTCAGCAGATTTTTTAAAATGCTACTTAAGTATTCTGAATAGTATAGTACAATATATATAATAGCCCAGCTGAATAAGAAATCATACTGTGCCCTTGAAACTCCACCTCTTTTCTGAAATCTGATGTTTTTCAGGTCCTGAGTTCCAAGCTGATGCCTACAGCAGATGATGAAATGGCAAGAAATTGTGCCAAATCCTTTTGTGAAAATTTTCTCAGAGCAGGTGGCTTGAGGTCAGTTTTTTAAACAGGGATGCCAACTGAACAATTATCTAAAAATCAAGTTGAATGTGCACAGTTCCATTGAAATGTAAATAAATTAACTTACTCTCTTAGTAGTAGCATCTGGGCAGCTGTTCCAGACATTTTAGGATTTAGACATGACTTTGTTTAACTAGTTAATTTCTTTATATACAATTCTCTTTTCAGTAGCTGAAAGCTCACATTAAACCTGTTGATCAATTTTACAGAAAGTATTAGGGCAGTCCTATTTTCAGCTCTTCTCTAAATATTAAGTATTTGTAATGCCAACTGCAACTACCTGCCAGTATTTTTACATTGGTTGGAGTAATTGGTCCTATCTTCTCTGTAATTGTAATGAAGCTGTTTTCAAAGAACACTTAGATATTTCTTTAAATAATAGCTTCATTTTTTTTCTCAGAATGTGGCTTGTTTCCTAAAACATTTTTGCACAATAAAACTGCTGTAAATGGAAAGCTATTACAGCTATCCAAATACCAAGAAAAGAAGTGTTAACTCTTGCTCGCTACTAGGTCTGGCTTGAGAGACTACAAGACATAGATAGTAGCTTTTGAGATTTCAGATAGCCTAATTTAACAACACTAGGTACCAACGTATCATAGTCATTTATTAAATGTAAGATGATGATGAAGGAGAATTTGTGTAGATCAGGAGATTGCCATTAAACTTTAATTTCTGAAGACTGTGGTTTGTGACAATAACTGTACCATTTATCCATCAGTATTATAAATTACTTTTCATTGGGAAGAAACAAATTGGAATAATAAGATACGGTTAACTGTGTCATGGGTTATATTTGTCACATGAATTCTGACTTGGCAACCCTCAGCCTGTAAGAATTAGCTTAATTTTTCATGTGGTTAGAAAGGAAGACTTCAGCTTACTGTAGATTATTTGTGAAGAAGAGCATCCATTTAACCACTAAATTTTCTATATGTATAATTATATTATTCAAAGAAAAACGATTATTTTGTTTTCCAGTTTGGTAGTGAATGTCATGCAGAGAGATTCTATCCCCTCAGAAGTAGACTATGAAACCAGACAAGGAGTGTATTCAATATGTTTGCAGTTGGCAAGGTATGCGATTGACTTTCATAGAAATTAAGATAGATGACATTAATACACAGAAGAGTTTGGTCTTCTTTAGTATATAGAATGCCCTTCATAGTTCAAGTGGCTCACTTTTTATGTTTAGGTTTTTGCTTGTTGGGCAAACAATGCCAAACTTGCTAGAAGAGGATCTGGCTAAATATGGAGTGGAACCGCTTTCTTCACGTCCATTCCGTAACGTGAACCGTCAGGCTACCAGGCAAATGTCAATTTGTGGAACTCCAGAGAAGTCGTCCTATCGGCAGCTGTCTGTTTCAGACAGGTCCTCCATTAGAGTAGAGGAGATCATTCCTGCTGCACGGGTTGCAATACAAGTAAGTAACAGCAACAGCTCTACTTTTTGAAAAAAAAAGGCTATGCATTCTTTATTTAGAATAGTAACAGCCTGCTTTGAGTGAGCAATTTTTTTTTTTCTTTCAGACTATGGATGTGAATGACTTCACATCTACAGTTGCTTGTTTCATGCGACTCTCATGGGCGGCAGCTGCAGGACGCCTCGATCTAGTGGGGAGCAGCCAGCCAATAAAAGAAAGTCACACATTATTTCCTGCTGAAATTCGCAATCGGCTTAGCAGCTCAGGTACTATGCAAGCTTAAATCAATTGAAAGAGCAAAGAGTTTGTTCACTGTGCTACATTTGATTATGCCACAAGCTAATTCAGTCCAAACCTGAAAGAAATATTGTACAGTATTTTTTGGTTTCCATTCTGAAGTGTGAAAGATGCAACCCAATTTTAGAAGACTGAATTTAAGGGGGGGGGGCTTTAATTATATTCCAGTGTGTGTGTGGTTAATTCTGGAAGTGCAGTTGTGTGGCAAGTACCATAGAGTCACATTTCTGAAAGATGAAATCATGTTGGGGATGGCACAGCATGCCTCATTTGACTGTAAGACTCAGCAATTTTTAAAGGTATTTATAAATTATAAAAGTATGTCTTGTACATTGAAAAATGTGTTAAATTTTAAGAATTAGAAAAGAAAATGCTTTTATCAACAGTCCATGTTTAATTTATTGCAGGAAGCAATTGTAGTTCAGGAAGTGAAGGAGAACCAACCGCTTTGCATGCTGGAATCTGTGTGAGGCAGCATTCTGTATCCACCAAAGATGCACTGATTGCTGGAGAGGCTTTGTCTCTCTTGGTTACATGTCTGCAGCTTCGTAGCCAGCAACTAGGTAAACTTATCAAAAACTACTGCATTTTTTCTATTTAATACCACTTCTGTAAACTATTGTAGTATGTAGGCTAGGTCATGAAGACTCCGTCCAACCTTCCCAAATTTTGCTTTTTCCCTTTCACTGTTGCTATTAATTGCTTACATTTAACTATATGACTATGTTCCTGTGCAAAATCTTGTCAGCTAGGTATTATATAACAAATACATTAAAAATTCTTAAATGACAAAATACCACTGGTATTAAATTCTACAATGTTTTCTAGAAAACCAAGCTGAATGAATGAATAGTCAGAAAATCAAACTGAAAACATGGTATTGTTTTTATCTTAGGATCTTTCTACAACCTTCCCTGTGTTGCTGACTTTATCATTGACATACTGCTTGGTTCACCAAGTGCTGAAGTGAGTGGCTAACATTTCTGTGTCGAAGCAGGGTTTCCTGCAGATCATTTGCAATATAATAATCCCTTACACAAATATATACCCAGTACAAAGGACAACTGTTAAATGATTGCTACAGTAACTTAGACTTCTATTTCTACCATTGATCCACAATGTTAGAATTCCCAAAATAAGAGAGCAACACTTTTAGGGAGGACTCAGTAAAATTGATGGATGGATGAATTGATGGATTGATGGATTTGCTTGTTAGTTTGCTGTGTTTGCATAGTGCCCATTCCCATAAGACCCATAAGCCACTGTCTATGCTATCCCATATTTTCCCCACATTCCACCCACTTATCTTAGAGAAATAATTTCCAAACCAAGAAAAAATGCTTAGTGTAGCAGCAGAACAAAAATTTAATAAAGGAAAACACCTCCATAACAAAGAGGTTTTGCAACAGGCATCTCAGGATAATCTGTCCTAATAATTAGTTTAAGCCAATGCCCTAAACTGGTTTTTTAGATTCCTAAGGTACTGCTGTTTAGAAAGGCTTATCTGCTTCTCTTCTCCAGATTCGTCGCGTTGCCTGTGATCAATTGTATACCCTTAGTCAGACAGATACTTTGGCTAATCCTGATGTTCAGAAACCAAACCAATTTCTCTTAAGTGTCATCCTCACAGCCCAGCTGCCCCTTTGGTCACCTACAAGCATCATGAGAGGAATCAACCAGAGGCAAGTTGGAGACATGATTTTCAGCAGAGAGTGCAAAAATTAAAGATAAGCATTTGTCTTAAGTGCTTATTTAAACTAAAAGTAATTCTTGGAAGCAAAAACCATGAATACTCGAAGTTAACTGAAGTATGTCAGTTTCCTTATGATAATGTGTCAGTGTTACCATTGTATTGGAATGGTTGAACCCTGATACACAATCTCTTCATATAATGTTTTTTTAAATGTACAGCCAAATTAATCTGCCAGCAATTCAAAATAGCCTCTCCTTTGCCATATTAAAATCTAATTGTAGCTATATAATATAGACATAATTGAGTAAGCTAATATTGTAATTACTTCTAATTTATGTGTTGTTTGTCCATAAAAAAGATATGCTTTCAGTTTGTATTAATACAGGGCTGTCCACATTGTGGCTCTCCTGTTGGTGCTGAACTTCAACTCCCAGCAGCTCCTGCTTTCATCAATAACAAGGGATACTGGGAGTTTGATTCAGCCATAAGCTATCTGTACATCTGATGAAAGTTAGTGTTATCTGAATTTTGGTGACAATTTCCAACCAGATTTCTGGATGATCTCTCCTTGCAGTCACATTTGAAATTAAATGGCACAAAAGAAGAACAGAACTTTATAAAATCATAAAAGCATTACTACTCCCAAGGTCATCAAGATCTTGTGAAAACAGTCATCCAATCATTGCCAAACACTCCTACAAGCCATTCAAAAGATGTCTGGATAAGCATGGTCGCAACTTCCCTTTTTTAATCTTTTCAACAAGTCAGTGTGTATCCCCAGAACAGGCCTGGTCTTATTTGGATGGATCTGTGTAATTTGTTTCAAGCAAAGGAAACGGGGGGTGATAATTGCTAGCGGATCCATCCATTGCTTTGTTTTCAGGCTTTGTTTTTTTCAGAGTATGCCATGCTATTTAATTCTGCCTTCCTTCAGAAAATTTGGAACAGTTTTGAGATTTAAATGAGCTCTTCTCCCTGCTAAGTTTTATAGGGCACAAAAGGTATAAAAAGAACTATTTGTAGGCAAGTTTTTGCTTGGTCTGTTATAATTTTTTTGTGTTTTTGTGGTAGTTTTTTGGAGGGAGGTGTTCAAGGCAAACTTGATTCTTGGAGACTATTTGGACAATGCAAGTCTCTGAGCATCCTTTTCAGAAGTAGTTTGCCATTGCCTTCTTCCAAGGCCTGAGAGGGGTGACTGGTCCAAGGGTACCAAGTAGAAGAATAAAGGTTATCAGAAAGTTGAAGATTTATATGTCAAGTCAAACAAATATGGTTTTGCTTTTTTTCTTTTTCTTTTTTTCGTTTCAGTGTTAATCAGCAATCATATTATATAAAATATAAATCGTACCACAAGGTACTATCTAACTTGATCTGTTCCTGTGGGAAAAATCTAGAGTGTGAGTGCTGTTTTGCTCCCTTCAGGTCCCACGGAAAAGTTGATTATAAATCTGATTTGCATTTGAAAGAACCAGATTTAGTATTTCCTGATTCATATGTGGAACCAGTGATCTGTTTGGACAGTTCAGCATTTGTCATTATAGTAATCATGACTAGAATCTTTCATTCCTGGACAGTTATTATGTTCCAAGACACTTGTCAATCTTCAGTGCCAACCCTGAGACAACTTCAGGCAGGGAGCTGCTTTGTAAAAGAATAGGTGATGCACCAGCACTGTCTCCAGTTAGTCCTAAATTGAAGCTTCTCATTGTGCCAATCTATATTTTAGCTTTCCTTTATATATTTTCAGTTTTAAAATATTCTGTTAAACATGCAAGAGAGATTTTTTAAAAAGCATTAAAACAAATGGCAAAACTTAGATTTATATTTATCTGGGGATTTGTTGTGCTTGACATGGTCAGGACAATTTTTAATTGTGAGCTTTAAAAAATGGCAACTTTTGTTTATAATATCAAATAGACATGAATTGTTTCATTGGCTAGATCCAAATAAAATTTTAGGAGTGGACAATACATATAAAGATTTCTGCAAATTATTTTCAGTGCTTATGAGAATCTTCTTGATACTAATTCGCTGAATTTGTTTTTAGACACTTGTCCCAGTGCACAGAGTACTTTGATCTTAGATGTCAATTATTGGATGATCTTACATGTAAGTATTAGAAACCAAAACTTTTTAAAACAGCAATAAGAAAATATGTCCTCCTTCCAAAAGTAGAACTTCAAATAAACCATAACCCACATTTTTAGACAAGAATATTTCTAGAAACAAGTTGCTCCATAAAACCAACTGAAACTTGTTTTGGTCTTATATTGTTCTCCTTCTGGCCCCTTATCCCTTTTCCATTAATGCAGGATCAACAATATACATTGGTCCTGAACAAGCAGGAGAGAAGCAGTGTCTGCTTATCCTACATTTTTATGTCTCCATACAAACCCCTCTATATTTCTGTCTCTTGTTGATAGAAGAGCTATAGAGCTTGCAAAATGAGGCAGAAAAGCTCAGCTAATATCACACACACAGAGATATAATGAGCATATGCATTCGACTGTGTGCCTTATAAATAACTAATTTCTAAAGGTTTTTTAAAAAACTATGCAATTAAGGTAAGATCTCTAAACTTAGTTGCCATGTTTAATATTGATGACTTTAATATAATGTAGAAATTATACAAATATTTTCAGAATATCCTGTCCCAAAGATCTCTGTCTGAGCATGTAATTTCTAAATTTCTAAGGAACAGTTCCAAGTTAATTTTTAAATGCTTGCTTGTTTTATATTGCATGACTTAAACTGATATTAATAATTGTTTAAACTAAGTTTGTGTTATTTGATTATAGTTGTATATTCCCAATTCTTCCCATTCTTTGATTTTTATCCTGTAGCTTCCGAAATGGAGCATCTGAAGATTAGCCCAGCTGCCATGCTGGAAGATGAAATCACATGGTTGGATAATTTTGAACCTACCCGTGCAATTGAGTGTGAAACCAGTGAAGCTGATAATGTGTTATTGGCAGGACATTTGAGACTTATTAAGACTCTCCTCTCACTCTGTGGGACAGAAAAAGAAGTGCTCGGTAATTATTACTTTCCACAACTAATGTTCCAATTGTATTGTAATTCCCAAAAATGTATACTTCTCTGCTGTTAATGCATATGCTTCAAATCAGAGCTCTGTACAGTGGGATAGTAAATGTAGTAAGTAAAACAATCAAAAAAGCATGGATTTCTGTTGCTAAGCAAAATTCAGGATAGAGGCAAGTTGTCACTAATTATTATGTTTTTAATAATATCTCTGGTTCTGAAGATATGTAGTGAGCATTTTAGATTCACTTTGAAATACTGTGCTGAAGAAATTTCAGTCTCTATACAGTCTCTTTATCTTCTGGAAACTTAATTACATAGCAAGTAATTACATAGCAGGTAAAAACTTCAGAATTGTTGAGAATGGCATCAGGAAACTTTCTGAGCATGTTATGAAAAAGTGTGATCAAGACAATGCTCTAGGATTAAAAGTAAATAAGAATTTCTAGACTATTGGATGTATCTATTTAGAGCTTTCTAAACATTAAAATGGAAAGAGACAAGGCAGACAGCACATGAGATGAATGTATGAGTGCTGGAAACCACAGGGTTGCATCCACAGGAGTTCAAGAACTTCTTGCAGTGCTTTTGTCTGTAGAGTCCCCAAGAGTTGGCTATGGTTCAATGGAGCAACATAACATATGCACAAGACGTATGGTTGGAAATCAGCACAAATTTGGAAATGTCCTTTCAAAACAGATGCCTGGGGAACAATAGTATGGTTTTTAGATCATTCCAAGTCCCAAGGAAAGGTTAAAGGTCCTTTTGCAAGATCAGAGGAGGATTTCTGAGATGGAATTCTTTTGCGGACTTTCACCCTGGCTTCCAAGACCAGTTCTTTGAGAAGTCTAGAATCCTCAGATTTGAAGAGTCCTCAAAAAAGTTGTTGTGGATCCTAAGCTCTCCCCCATAATACTGATAAATGTTTTAGATTTAGTCAAGAGCTGATATAAAATTATATTCCCTAACAAATGCCTAACAGAACTTGAGGGAGGGAGGGAAAGAATCACTTATTCTTCCTTCCACTAGTCTGTTGACAGATGACTGTAACATCACTGGACCACATTGAACAAATATGAGATTGCATGGCCAGTCAGTATAAAATGTGTACCTATAATGTAGGGTCCCATGCACAGCTTCCTCCGCTTAACTTGTAGCACTACAATTAATAATACTAATAATACAGTAGAATTCCACCCCCCCCAAAAAACACAGTGCAAAAAAATACAATTACAATTCATAATATTAATAGTACATGTGTCCTTTTCATTTCTCAGTACTAATGAGCGGATAAGGTCTGCTGCTGCTGCTGAAATATTTAAACCATTAGTCCAAATGAGATAGTCAGTTATGATCAGCTACTTTTTTGAGATAGCTTTTTTGCTTTTCTGTCTTTTTATTTTACTGTACATACTGGGAATTTGGACCTGGAGAGCTTATGAGAATTTATGTTCTATAATCAACAGTGGACCCAGCAAAATGTTTTTGTGTCCTTTTAACTGCTTTCTTCAAAGGCTTTAATTGTAATAATAGTTCTCTTTATATAGGTTCATCTTTGATCAAACCATTATTAGATGACTTCCTCTTCCGAGCATCTAGGATTATCCTGAACAGTCATTCTCCTGTTGGCACCATTGCTGTTGCTCAGCAAGATTTTCATCCAAAGTAAAGAGCATATTAATACATTGGTGGTAATTAAACAGTGTAGAGGGATGGGGTGTATTAATCGGATTGCTCAGTCAGCTTTGTCTGTGTAGAAAGCAAAATGATGGAAGAAATGTCCCCTCAGCAAGGAGACTGAGGATCAGAGTGGCATAATTTTATTGTAAGCAATCTGTAATGCTGTCACAGTTCTAAAGGCTTACAAATGCCCTTGCTAGACAGGCTGTCATAAGAGAGCCTGAGCCCATGGTAGACTCAGAAATCAACACCCAAATTTTATACAGCAAGAGCATGAAAAGTCTATTTTATACATTATGTACTTTATTTCCTGTGTCAATTGCTTTAGATTTTTATTGCGTATTTTAATTGCCTTTTTGTTTATTTAATATGATCCACCAGAAGAACATATAAGATTGAGTAACTTAAACAAACACTAAATACATAGTTTTTAAAAAAAATATGTGGATGATTTGTTCTCCATTTAGGTCACTTCCTCTATCCAAATATATTGCTTTTTTCTGGTAGATTTTTTTCAGTTCAAGATACAGTTTCCAAGAATTCTTGACACTGTCCAAAGAATACTGATCTTGATAACTTCTAACAGCATCAAATCTGCTTTGGACAAATCAGTCAGTCAACAGATATCAAAAAAGGGCTCCAAAAGCATCCTTAATTTTAATATAGAATTCAAGCCCTGAGACCCCTGTACAGAGCTTTAAAAGTGAACAGTGTTCCATGACCCAGTAAAAACTGCTCAGCCTTATTTTTACCTTGTAGCAGGCATTACTTCATACTGAGGAATGGTAGATAAGTATTCAAGGAACATTAATGGTTCCAGGAAATAAAATTCCTCAAAAGATTGTAGAGTTACTTTGTTCAGAATGGCATTAAACCTAGTTTGATACCCTGCAGCAGCTGTTGGAATTAGGTAATTTCATATAACTTAACAGTTATTCAGAACTGAATAGTAAGCGTGAATACCCTATTTTATTTTAGATGCAGTACAGTGAATAGTCGCTTAGCAGCTTATGAAGTTCTAGTAATGCTGGCTGATAGTTCACCTTCAAATCTTCAGCTTATTACAAAAGAACTGCTTTCTATGCATCACCAACTTGATCCAGCTCTTTCCAAGGAATTTGATGTAAGTAAGCAGGCTTTTTCAGCAGAAATGGAATTCCATGCTAATTCTATGTTTATACAAAATAAATATTGAAATAAAGTCAACATGAATTAAGTTCCAAACTTAAAATAATATTTACATCAGCAATATTAGTTCTGTAAAATATAATTACATCTTTCATTCTACAAATTTGTCTTCTTACCTACCTCTACCTTCAGTATCTCCCACCTGTAGATGGACGATCCATTTCTGGATTTGTGGGACTAAAGAATGGTGGCGCAACATGTTATATGAATGCAGTTTTCCAACAGCTGTATATGCAGCCAGGACTACCTGAGGTAATATTTGTTCAAGATCTCACAAAAATGTTGACATATTTGTTAACTGTATACAAAATCAGAGTTTTGCAGGAAGAAAGAGGAAAGTTGACGTACAAAACTAGTATGACAAGAAGCAGCAGCTTTGAGATTAACCTATGTTAACTACAGTAGTTTAGAAATGATAAGGCTTATGAGGACTGAGCAATAGGAAATTCAGTAGCATTGCTTATTGGCAGACTAGAGAAAGGGTTTTGTCAGTGGCCAGAGCCTATCTTAAATATAGTCTGTCTCTTGAGACATGGTTTAGCATTTTTTCCAGGTATAAGGCTGCCTTGTAAACATGAGTCCTCTGTTTCTAAATTGATTCTTGCCTCTTGCCAAATGAATATACTGATAATGATGCAGAACTATGGCACATGAACTTTTAGGTTAAGCTCTAAAACTATGAAGTGTTTCAGATTTTGTTTTCAGAAAATGCAGTTTGCTGGAAAGCTTCTTCTCAAGACCAGTCAATGGACTATCAGTTAAGAAGTCCCCTTCCTGTCATTAAGTTCAAGCTTGTTATTAGTACAAAGGATACTTAGTTCAAATTAAGGATCTTCTACAAATGGCCCGGTCTGTTCTAGGTGTGTTCTGCAACAGTCCAATCTTGAGTACCATATTTTTCGGCCTATAAGATGCTCCGGCCCATAAGATGCACCTAGTTTTTAGAGGGGGAAATCAAGAAAAAAAATATTTTGACTCAAATGGGTTGCTGAACTATTTAATAAATA
>JAJFZI010621532.1:0-11024 GCA_022379055.1 Anilios bituberculatus
AGGCGTCTTCCGCACCCCCCCCCGGCTCTAAGGAGGCAAAAACGCGCCCCAAAGCGTCGGCTTTTGAGCCGGGGGGAGCGCGGAAAGTGTCACCCGGGGCGCTTCGCCCCCCCCCTTCTTGACGCCGCTGGGATGGAGTAATCAGTAGTATCCCAAGGCACGGGCCAGCTGCCTCTCCCATCAGGAGGCCTACAGTGAATTTTTGAGGATTTTTTTCCCCTCTGGATCCATTTTAAATTTCAATCTTTCCTCTGCAGACATCCCTCACCCCAAATTAGGTCCAGTTTTGTTAGTTTGTTTTTGGGAGAGTAGTTCTGCTTTGGTCCTGAAAGTAATTTCTTTCAATGTTTATTGGGTTGGAAGGAAGAAGAGGAGTCTCTTATCTTACTCTCCCATCAATCAGAGCAAAGCCATTTCCCCTAACTTCCTGCTTTCCAAGAGTGGCTGGTCTTCCCCGGTTGTAGGGTCGCAGGGCCTTGCATCAATTTGTTGGCAGCCAAAGGCCCTCTTAACAGTCTTGGCTGTCATTCATGGCAGGGTTCCCCCACAGGAGGAGAACCAGAAGGCCTTCCTGAAATACTTTGAGACGATGCCATCCTTAGATTAAAAACAGAGACATTGAATACCTGGTAGGGTTGGCGGAGAAGAGCCTTGGAGGCTAGAACCCTCAATCAGGGAGCATAGCAGCTGATTCTCCCACCTGAAATTCCCACCATCCCCTCCTACTTTGCCACCTAGAACCTAGGTATTTTTTACATGCAGCCTTTTAACTTGTGGTGCATATAAAGCAACTCACTTCAGCCAGCATTCCCTTTGCAGGGACCTGAAGCAGATGCAGGACAGCAGCACCTTCTGCTGACCCATTTGGGACCCATTTGGGCCCCTCAGACCCCTAAGCTGGAGTAGCTTGACACCCACCGTCTCTCCCCTTCCTTTCCCTTCAATCTTCAGAACAATCATTTGCCACTGGAGCAGTCAAGCAGCCCCCTGGTGGCAGAACCATGCCAGAGGTGGTTCCTGGCTCCAAATGTGTTCCTTCTGTTGTGAAACTGTCTTAAGTTATGTATATAAATTAGTTCAAAAGTTCCAGTAATTTTCCTGGGCTGAATCCATTTGCCTACTTGCTCCAGTGTTGATGCTCCAGATGATTTTCAGCTGGCTATACCCAGTAAGAGTCTCTACAGCTAAAACAGCCTTTGGTGCCTTGGGGTTTCCATATAGGAGACCTCAGCTCTCTTCATTTCTCATCCAGCTGCCATCAGATGCAGAAGTGGTGGCTTTGCAAGTCCCAGGAGGGCATCAGGTCAAGGCAGGATGTCTGAATTGGCAGATTATCAAATTAAATAGTATTTGTCTGTTCTGCGTTAGGTGTTGACCCATTCAGCCACCACTCTGAATGTGAAACTCACCAATAACTCAGAGACGCCTCTGGCCTTCAACCTCATTTTAAAAAGTCCTTTCTCTATATCTGGACTGGATCCCCGGAAGAGCGTGAGAACATCTCAGAGTGAGAGGGGAGAAGGAGGAACTCACTTAATGCTCTACGCACTGGAAAATATGTTGGTATGGTCCTTTCCCAGTAACAGTGGGCAGGCCATTATCTTAGTGGGTTCAATCCAGGCCAGTCGTTGAACTGGGTTCAACGAAGGGAGGCTACATTCTTATAGATCCTGGTTGGGGAATGAGGTCAGAGCAGATGATACTGGCATAAGAAATGCTAGGAGGGGCCCCCAGCAACGGTGAGAGGCGAGGGGTTGCCCAGCTTTGGTTCTGCTGAGCTGCTGCCCCCCCAGAAGGCTTTTCAGAAGCCCCAAAGGCAATGCATTGAATGCTGGTTTGCTCTTATTCTGCGTATTCTGTAATCTTCCCAAATGACATTGGTTTGTCTCAGAGGCAGATTCTAAATGATGACTGATGGCCTCTTCATGAAGGGTTCTTTTCCAAACAATTGTCTGGCAGCACAAGGTGTAACATTTAGACCACTGTGTGCCTGAAAAACTTTGTCTTCATCCCCCGGTTGTGCACTCCAAGAAATAACAGATTTGCACACAAACAGAAATTGGCCGAATCAGCAACAATCTAATGGCCTGTTTTTCTGAGCTCCCATGCAAATTTGCATCCCGTTCAGCCCTTTTCTGGTTTTTCACAGGTAAAGGTGTCATTTTACTCATCCTTGGAATTACTAACTTACCAGCATCTTCCAGAAGACCGTATGCCACCAGGGCTTCAAGTGATCCAGTACGAAAATGGAGACAAAATACTGCAATTTCAGCAAAATCTCATCATTGAATACAGCAACAAAGCCACCCAGGTAACCAAAATGGAGAGAAACTGTTTTGGCTGGTCAAATTTAATGACTTGGAACCTGATTCTCTTTTTATCTGCTTGCACCGCTCCCAGTGGGATCACTGGCAGGAACCTTGGAAGGCTGATGGGCCCCTTGCAATGCCCTGATTCCCTGGCAGCTGTTCCTCACCAGCCTCCCATTCCTGGAAACATAACCACAGCAGAGCTTTTCCATCTACCCACTTTGTCCTTCCCCTCCTTTTTCACCAGAAGCATCATATGAAGCTTGCCTACACAAATATGAGAGGGGTGGAAATCTGTTTTGTTCTTTCATTACGTTGAATTTTGCCTCGTGATTGACAGGGACATCTTCTGTCAGGGAAGCCATGAGAAGCAATCCTCGAAATGACTCCCAGTATCTTTCACCGGTTTGCAGAGGCTGCTGACATCCTTCTCCTTTGGAGTATTGGTGAAAGTTTAGCTGTTGATCAATAGGGGGCACTAAACCACTGGTTCACCCTTATAGGGTCTTGATAGCTGTAGGCAGCTTTGATGCTATTCATCCACTTTAATGGGGTTTAATCTCACAGGTCAGGCCGAATGCCGTCACAATGGGATCATGCAAATTATGTGGCTTGCATGATGAGTTGGGACATCACAATTTGAGTGATGGCTTCTTTCACAGTACTTTTCCTGCAAAGTGTGCTTCTTGCTCTGTCAGGAATATAATCCTGGATGAATTCACTTAAGAGGTGTCTGGTAAGCTGATGCAATTCTCCAGGAAATTGCAAGACATGTGTACCTGACCAATGAGCTCCTAAGCTGGTATAACAGGCTATGTGGTTGGTGAATCAACCAGAAAACTGCAAAGTCATGAGATGTAATGTATGAAAGACACACCAAGGCACAAACCAGTGTGCTTGTTGCTGGTAGTCATTGCTGAAGGTGTGTTGCTGTATATACTGTAAATATAAATCTAATTACACTCTAGTTGAGTGTGTCCTTCATTCCGCTGACTAGATCCTTATCAGGCTCTGTGTGAAATGTGCACTGCAACACTCTTTCTCCCCACTGCAACCCGCAGACTCCTCAGGGTTGCCATTGGCCGCCTCAGTAGATGTTTCATGTTGTCTGTCAAAGACCCGCCTCCTCAAGAATTGCTTGGGTGGGTGAGTGGGGGTTGCTTTTCTTGCAGGTGCTGCCCATGACGGCACACTTGACAGTCCCTGTCCTTGAACTTTCTGCTGAAACAGTTGATTTTAAAACCTGCCTTGTGAACCAAAGAAAGTCTGAAATGGTATTTCTGGTGAATCGTAGTGGATGCAACAGCTACTGGACGGCTTTGCTGGGTAAGAGACATTGGGGATGTGATTGTCTTTCATCTACAAGGTCGTTAAGCCTGACATTCATCCGAGTCTGGCTTAAGGACAGTCTGAACAGTTTGTAGTCTTTTGAAGTATCTCTCCTTAGTAAAAGACAGAATTGGGTGGAACTGGAATAGAGACAAGACAAAAAATACCTGGAATTCAGTGCAGCACATATTGAGGCGCTTGATATATTCTTTAGATGCAATTTATATATTTGGAGGTATTTCAAAATAAATCAAACTCACAATCAAGAACAATGTCAACCCAAAGAGGAATTTTCTTACAGTGGGAGCTACAAAGTAGTGGAACAGGCTGCCTCCTGGAGTCGTGGGGACTCTATCCTGACGGCTTTCAAGAAAAGGTTGATGTCTGGGCAGAGGAGGAGACGAGGAGACCTAAAAGTCCTTTCTAATGTTAGGGTTCTATGATCTATGAAATGTTCCAAAAGAGAAAACTTTCTGATCACCAAAGAGTTTAGTAGGGGATGATCATCTTTTTTTTTAGAATGCAAGTTTAAACTTTCACCAGAATCTCTTCATTTTAAAGATGCACAGGAATATCATAAAGACCCTGAAGTGTTTTCCATATCTCCAAATAATGGCATTCTTGGAGCCCGGAAAGGCAGCGTGGCAACCAGATGCATGCTGGTGATCTGTTTCACACCAAGGTAGGTCAGAAGAGGAGGAAGGTGAGTTCTTGTGCATGTTAACCCTCCCAATAAGCCTTCAATAAAAGGCAGAAATCTCAAACTTTCTTTAAGAATCGTTGGCTATCGGGCCCCAAGAGAAATTGCCCTTTGCTGAATATGACTGCTGACTGTCTTGTGATTAAACACACATACCATGCTTTCTGGCACTCTACTTTTTGCTATTTCATGCTTTCATCACTTCCAACCTGGAAGTGGAAGCAACAATGTGCGAATGATGTGATCTATATGTGCATGTTTGTTTTTTTGTATGTTCTGGTGACAGAATGTCTCACTGGTTTTAATGGAGACCTGGAATCATCCGATTCTGCTTATCACTGCCCTGGTTCTGAACCTGGCAGATGACTGGGGTAGACTTGCATTTAACTGGATTTCAACTCAGTACCTGTTGCCTTATTGCACAACTCCCCTGTCATAATGCACATCTCCTAATGAAGCACAGGGTAGCCTTTAAACACGAAAGTGACGAACTGCAGTTTCTCGGCTACGAAAGAGGAAGCTGGCTGGCAGAAGGGTTAGTCTCATCTCTCCTGAGAGGAAGGCAGGGCTTTCTATCCTCCCTTCAGGATGTAGCTTTAGGTTCTAGGCAAAACTGGCATATTCAGGAAACAAGATCCACTCAAAACTTATTGCAAGGATGAGTAAGGAACAGAATCCTGAAAGACTGGCAAGACAACTTATCTCCAGTCTCATTTGCAGCAGCCTACTTTCTATAAAAACCCATCCCATCATACTCAGCCCATTTACGCCTGAGGTTGCCATTTTTTGAATTTGAATCAGACCTTGGCGATGACACACTTAGCATTCCAATAATGGAACAAAAGGCACAAATAGGTTAATTTTAGTGGAGATTTCAAGGGAACTTCTTTGTGTAGTACGAGGCAGTCTTTTTGGAGTACAGTCCATCGTGGCTTTCTCTTGGCTTCCCCCTGAGGGCTGAGAACTGGAGGAATTACAGAAAGAGCCATAGGCAGCGCGATGTTGGCAAACAAGGGTAACTGCCAGCCACAGCCTAGAGTCTAGAGTAGACCATCAAGTGGCCAATGAGCAGAGATTGGAGCCAAAAGCATCTCAGCTTCATGGACCAGGCCCAGCCGAGGCAAGCTGGCAATCACCCAGCACTTGGGCTGCATAGGAGCTGGTAGTGAACAAATTTGCAGTGTAGCCCTAACCTTGGATAAGAGGACCAAACCGTGTCTCCTGCCCAGCCTCGTTTCCACATTCCACCCAGCAGAAGGCGGTGCTCCCCAGACCTTTCCCAGCAAAATGATTGATCTTGGGCAGGCTGACCCAGAACGCCCAGGCTGCTCCCTCTTCCCAAACTTGGGCCATTTTGTTGTGAGTTTCAGAAGTTGGAAATGGAAGTGATTGGTTCTTGGAAGGTTGCCTACTCCCATTCCTATTAAAATAAAAAGCAAACAAGGGACCAGTTTAGCCCCACCTGCACAATGGCATCTGGCGGCATCCTCCCCTTCCATGGACTTGTTCAAGGAAGACAAGTTGGCCTTTGGTTTGGGATGTCTTTATCAGGCCTTTGCCCAGAGGGGGTTCAGTGAGAAGGCCCCTGGCCACAGCCTGCCTTGCACTGCTGCCCCGGCACCTGTTTACAAGCGAGGCAGGCAGGGCTCCACAGCCACGTTTTCTTCATTGCCTCTTCTGGGAAGTGGCCCCTAGTTGGTGTGGATGGCAAGTTGGTCATTGCCAGAACTGAACTGGTCCTCTGCCGGTTCTGGATTGAGGATTTAAGAGGACTGCCGGCACCGACAGCATTAATCCAACAGAGGACAAGCAGGCGTCCGTTTCTGATTGTTCTCTCCTTTAACAGAGATGATGTGGCCTATGAAACCACGGTCACAATCCTTGGTAAGCTGGGGGAGAAGCCACGCCTGCTCACTATCCAGGGAAAAGGCTCTTACGATGAAAAGTATGAAGAACTGCTCAAGATCAGCTGAAAAGCCTTGCAGGAAATACCATGGAACTTTTGTAAATGTCACCAAAATTAAAAGAAGGTATAAGCTGGAGTTTTGAAAGCAGAAACGTGCTTGGGTGCTTACAGTGCAATTACAGCATCCAGCTGAACTGAGCCTCCTCTTGAAGTCCTTGCCTTATTAGGGGACTGGCAGAAACACAGCCATGCCAGACGCCTTTGGCCACAGATAACGTAGTAAAGATATTTAACCATACAATGGTTGGTTGGCTTAACCTGAAGGTGCCACTTTAAACCAGAAACCAGAGTTTACAAATCATACTATTCAGTTTCACAAAATCACTAAGCCCAAACTGAACAAATCTGGCTTTGCCATGCCTTGTAGTGGACCCGTTTTTGGAAACATGACACCAGTACACAACAGTGTCAAATCTGTATTCCATTCAAGCCAATGATGCAATTTTCACCAAGAAAAACATGCCAGACACTATTCTTTACAAAATACCTTGATTCAATTAGTCACCCTTAACCAATTTTAGTTAGTAGAGCTATGTGATTCAAGGCACCTGAGTCCTGCTGTATTCTTATAACTGCAGCACAAGAGAAAGCTCAAGATTTAACTTGGCTATTGAAAATTGGTATTTAGGAGTGATTTATTAGTAATAAAATAATTCAAGAGACACCATCCTGAGGCTTCACTGATTTAATCAATAAGACAGATGAGCACTTTAAGGATCGGTTTAGCTTCATAATCACTTGTGGAATGTTTTTCTGCCAGGACAGCAGTTGAATAATCTGAATTACAATCCAGGATGTTTAACCCTTCTGATGATGATGCTTTCCTTTTACAGCACAGGTGGTCAGGTGGTGCCAGTCTGGTTACAGTAACATTTTTAAAAAGACTATTCTCTGGTCCCAGTTCTCCTTTAAAAATTGTATGACTCAAGGACTAGCTTTAAAACCACCCAACAGGCAACAGTATGTAGAAAACGTTGACAACTGAAAAGGACAAGCTGCCATCCTCCCAGCCCTTTGCATGGAAATGGGATGAATGCTGCAGTGCTTCCAAGGACACTTTTGGTTCATTTTCCGAGTGCTTTTTGTTACCCTTCTCCCAAAACAACAGTCTCCCCAGGGTAAAGAGTTCGGCAAAGCGACCCAATTCCAAAGCTGCAGATAGGGAAGTCTGTTTCAGGACTTCCTCCAACATCCCTACTTCCCCTACGCAATGCCAACCCCAAGCCACTTCCTGTTTGGCGAGGAGACAGAATTTCTTGAGCGACTTGTTTGTAAAGGATCTCAGTTGCAAGAGGGCCTCTTCTTTCAGGCAGGTAATCTAGGCACTTGTGACCGCCCAGTCCCAAAGATGTTCCTGGGGGCCTTGCAATTCCATGCCATGTGGCACCATGTATGATGATTCTTTTCCAGCCTTTTCTCTATGGAAAGTGCATCTTCATTTGTAGCCCAGTGAGAGTCAACCACCAGCAACCTTGCCAGACTGAGGTGTGAGATCTGAAAAGTCTGTCCATTATGAAGGGTTAGTATCCTGCTTTTTTTTTGTTCATTTGAATCACCAGTCATTTCCAGGCACTGACCATGGGTTGCACCAACAGCTGGAGTTCTGTTCACTTTCCGGGGTATTCAAAGACAGCAGCTGCTCCCATGCCTGTCCCAATGCACATTGAGACCACACCGTAGGCTCTGCAACAAGATGGCTCATCAGGGCTGAGCTCCCTAGACACAGGATCTCAGCAACCAGAAAAGGCTTTCTTTGGAGGGGGGGATGGGGTGGGGCCTCCACACAGTTATGTAGGGAAACAGGCTTTGAAGGTTACAAATTTTAAAAAGGACAGAAAAATACAAAACATACCATAAGGGAGAGATTTAAGATCCAAAAGAGTGTTTCTCAATCTTGGCAACTTCCAGGTGTGGACTTCAACTCCCAAATTTCTCAGCAATGACCAGGATGGCTGGGAAGTTCTTAAGAGTTGAAGTTCATCTGCCTGGAATTTGTCAGCGTTCAGCAACACACTGTAAGATTTAAATCTCAGCGAGAAATATCTTTTTATTTTGTTTTTCAAAAGCTCTCCAGTATTTCCCAACTGCAGAAGATCCAGTTCTGCCTGGCAGACCAACTGAACGAGTTTCTCCTGCTGAGAAACTCCTTCTGTGAGAGGCTGGAGGCAGCAGTAAGCAATATATTCAACCTGTAGTTTATGCCTTACCACTCACCTCTTCCCTCTGCGCTTCAGCTCATTAAGCAAAGTGACCACCTGCCGAGCCCCTGTGCACCCCAGAGGGTGCCCCAGAGCAATGGCGCCACCCACGGGGTTCACCTTCTCAATAGGGATGCCGAGCTTCTCCACACAGTAGACAGCCTAGAGAAACAACACAACCAAGCACTATTTCAGGCACTCAATTGGGAAACAGCTGAATTCTCATTTGACAACAGCTCTTTCAGGAATTGGTCCTTGCACAGTATTTCTGCCCTTATGGGCATACACTGCCAGACTGACCATAGGAATACTCAGTGTTAACAAGGCACTGTGAAAGCCAAGGCCAAGCAGTACAGAAAGGTTCTGAAATGAACCCAATTACATCCGGCACACTACAAGATAAGCAAGATACCAGAAGGACGGATGACACAATGCAAGAATGCAACATTCACTGGCTGGAAGCCGGTTTAGCTTCACAGGCTGCATAACACCATGGGGGGAAATTAGTGAACCCATAGGCCGCACTCCAGCAAAAACAGGCAGGGCTAGAATTATCTTGGGTTGATTTTTTGACTTTATGGGATATTTAGGGAACTCATAAATGGCCTTGGAGCTTCAGGTCTCTATTTGACATATGCAGGCAGTCATGGTTCACAGGACAAAGAGTCCAGGTCACTGACAATTTAAACCCATCTAGCTCCCTGGTAGTTCACAATTAGAAAAACCCTTACGATGTGAAATACATCACAGGCGTAGAGCTGAGCAGTTACGTCTCAACAAAACATGTGTCTATTTAGTATTTCTGTTACAAAGGAGGAAATCCAGATTCTCATATTAAAAATAACATTTTGTTTAGAAATCTTACCTGACTTGCAAAGGCCTCGTTGATTTCAAATACATCAATGTCATTCACAGTCAAACCTGCAAGGTAGAGACTGACACAATCAGAGCATGTGAAAGCAACCACTTTCGGGGAGATCAGAGTGATGGCCCATGCTTTCCATTCTCCCAAACAGTTCCTCTAAGCCCTCCCTCCCAATCCACTCAGGTAAACAGTGGATTGCAACGGATCAAGGGAAATCACCCCCTCCCATTCCATCAATAGGAGATTTAACTGGGGAGCCTCTGCTCCACTCCTTTCCACCCCGGCTTAGACTCCTCACCGGCTTTCCTCAGTGCTGCCGGAATGGCATACGCTGGTCCGATGCCCATAACATCTGGGGGGACCCCAACGACAGCAAACGATTTCAACACCCCAAGGATAGGAAGACCCAGCTGCAACGCTGCGGAACGCCTGGCCAGAAGCACCGCAGCAGCCCCATCGCTCACTTGGCTGGAATTCCCTGCGGAGAGACGAGGTCAGCGCTGCCAATGCAGAGCCCGTTGCAGGACAAAGGAGCTGGTGGAACCACACAGCTGTCTCACCAAAGAACAGCACTTGTTTTCTATTTGCATCTTATTAAATCTAATTTACAAGTACAATTCTATGATGCATTAAAAGTACTGGGAAACATACCCCAGAATTCAGAGGCTGTATATGTCCTTGGAGGGCCACTGTTTTAGGGCGTCAAGAAGGCACTTGTGGGGATCTCCCTCACTTAGCCCTCACCACCACACTCCTGTGAGACAGCCTGGACTGAGATAGTCAATACGTGGCCCAGAGTCACCATGACTGCTATATGCTGGAACAGGAATTTGAATCTGGGTTTCCCAGTCCCTATCCAATACTTTCAGGACCAGATCTAATCAGAGCTAATGCGTATTTCACAAAGTCAGTCCCTCCAGTTCAGCTGCAGTCCTGCTGTTTCATCTGCCAGCTGAGTTCTGCTGAGGCACACTTACCGGCTGTCGTCGTCCCATTCTCCTTGAAGGCCGGCTTCAGTTTAGCCAATCCCTCCAGTGTTGTCCCAGGCCTGATCCCTTCGTCCTGCAGCAGAGTGATGGTTTTCTCAATGCCCTGGTCATCGGTGATGGTGGTCGTCACTGGCACAATCTCATTTCTAAACCAGCCCAACTGCTGAGCTCGAGTTGCTCTGGAAACACACCATCATTATCTTAACAGAGTGATGTTAAAACCCCTTGAAGCAGAAGATTAAGCTACCCAAGAAGAAAGGTAGCCTGATGTTAATTGCAATTTCTGCAGGAAAGATCTTCAGCAGAGAAGACAGAACAGAGCTGGTGCCTGTTCATTTATTTATTTTATTTATCGTATTTATAATCCACTCCCCCTCCGAAGAACGCTGAGCAGTGCACACATACCATAAGTTGCTATCCCCACAACACCCCTTGGAATATCTCTCTTCTGTCAGGAAAAAGTACAGTATTTTTCACACTATAAGACTCACCCCCCCCCCCCTGAAAAGCAAGGGGAAATGTGTGCATCCTATAGAGCAAATACAGCTCTATAGGGTTAGAATGGGACGAGCTTCCAAGTGGCAACAGCGGCGACTGTGACGGCTGCCCATCTCGCTGCCTGGGAGATGGTGGAGAATGGGATAAGCTGAGAGGGAGAACGCACACAC
>JAJFZI010621838.1:0-11729 GCA_022379055.1 Anilios bituberculatus
TAGTCCAGCATTCTGTTTCCATATTGGCAACACAAATCTGGCTGTCTCTCTCACAGTCTCCCAGCAGGTGGTCTTTAGAGGATCAGATCACCTCAAGTACCCAGGGGTAATCACACTGCCATCAAGGATAATATCCATTGATCTCCTTAACTTACATAAATTGGTCTCATCCTTTGTGCTGGTAGCCTGCACTGCATCTCATGGAAGCAAATTGCAAAGTTTAATGATACATTGCATTTTTTAAAAATTCCTTTATCTATCCTGATTTTCCCCAGATTCATTTCATTGGGGGACCTCTGGTGTGGAAAAGAGAAAAAAGCCTCTCCCTATCCAAATTATCCACACCATACATAATTTTATAAAGTTCAAACATGCTTTCTGTCATTTCTAGACTAAAAAGTTCTATTTTTTGCAACCATTCCTCATAGGGGAAAATTCATAAACTCTTCTGTTGCAAAATGTATATTTATATGGAACAAAATATTAGTTTGTTCCACTACTATCACCTCACCTCATCTTGTTTCAGCAACCCAGAAGTTGGTTAACAGTGATATAAGTTTAGTTTGAACTCATAACAATGTATGTTTTTGATTAATATCACAGGGGGTTCCACAGCTAGCTGTGTGCTTGTCAGAGGAGCCAGAAGACCACATTAAGGCTGCAGCTGCTTGGTCATTGGGACAGATTGGGAGACACACTCCGGAACATGCCCGTGCTGTTGCAGTAGGAAACGTCTTACCTGTGTTGCTTTCCCTTTATATGGCAACTGAAAGTTCAGAAGATCTTCAAGTCAAAGTAAACCAATTAGTTTTGTTTCATCATTCCATCATCACCACCATTATTACTGTTATTAAACATGATCAAGCAGAACTTCTGGTCCATATAATTGATGTTCAGCTGCCAAGGTTATGTGCATATTGGTTCATTTAGATAAGCATAGTAATTGATAGGTGCACTGGCTTCCATACTTTGCCTTCTAGTTTTTCCTAATGGGATATCACCTCAGGTGCTTAACACTTAAAATTACCAAGAAGACAATAAACATCACAGAAACAGTATAAAATAAGTGGAAAGAATTTTAAAAATAGATTAAAATATCAGCTTGTGCTATAGAAAGTTGAGATATTGTTTCTAGGTTATGATAGCTAGCTGGAAGGAATAGGATAATTAACTTTTCACAGGGTAAGGGTGAGGGATTCTGGTATTGTCACTGTTCCTGTCTGAAAAAGGACATTGATTGCCTTCAAATCTAACTGGGGACACACACATAAAAACCTGACTGGTAAACTGAACAGGAGCTTTTTACACTAGTGGTATATCAACATGAATGCTTCTTGCTGGAATGTGTTCAATAGTGGCCATGGATTAATAATGATAGTTCATGGATACATACCATCATACAGAATGAAGGGAATGGTGGTAAGAGAGGAGGATGGGTTCCCAAATTATGCCTTAAGCACAAAACTTGCACACACAGGTCCTTTGATGCTGAAGAAGCCCTGTGAGCTGTTTCCTCAATTCTACCGATACAGCCTTATACTGAGTCAGATTACTAGACCATTTAGTCTTGTATAGTGACACTGGTGATTGGTCTTCAGGATTTCAAGCCAGTGTTTTTCAGTCCAATTTGGAAATGATAGAGATTGAACCTTATGCATGCAAGGCATTAAGCTTTAATACTGAATTTTGCCAAATTATTTTCCTGTATTCAGCCATGGATTGCAGACCATGGGAAGAGAAGAGGAAATACTGATCTCTGGGCTTTATGGGGATCTACAGACATGATCTATCATAATTAGGCTTTAACGAGGGTTTAAGCATTTTATTCTTAATCCATATTGGTAGCCTGATAAGAGAGCCTAGACAAATAAAAATCAATTCATTTTAAGAACACTGAAAGGCTGCAGCTTTGAGGCAAAGTAGGGTAAATAATGCACTAGACTGTCAAAATACTAACACCTGTGAAGGACTGAAGGTTCCGTTACAGTATTTCTACTTTTATATTATTTAGAAAAGCTGATTCTGCGCTGAAAATAAATGATTTTAAAAAGTGCCATTAGCTTGAATGTGCCAATATTTAGGTTGCTATTATTTCATCCTCTACTGTATAAGTTAATAATATTAGTTCAGTGGAGGAGTGGGCTGCATGCCGCTTTCCAACTCTTTTGCAGCACTGGCCTTCCTGAGTTCATGCTGCCACAATTTGACTCTGAAATGACCATATTTTAGTATTACATTTTTCAGATGTGTTGAATGGGGTTAGAGTTGGTGATGTGTAGTAGGTTATATCCTACATACCTCTTGCTCCTGTTCTCGTCCTTAAATATTTTTAAAAATGCCATAAGGGGCCATAACATTCATTCATGCTTCTTCCAGGGATGTCGTCACATTGCCAAATGGTGTCCTCTGACCCCCTTGAAGATGGGGGGGGGGCTGAGTTGCAGCTCCTGACTTGAAAGAAGCTGCCTGCCCCCACTTAATGCAAATATCTCATTTAATATTGGTATTAAGGTAATTTATAATAACATTTTGGAAAGGAGATGGCAGTTGGAATATACAGCAAGTCAGAATGCTATTGCTATGTTGCACTTATTAAATAATTACTATGGTACAATCTGCCATTTTTACAAATAAAGGAGATATCAAACTGCAGTTGCTGAGTATGTTGCACAAACTGCTTAATTCTAAATTTTATTTTCAGTTTAAATAGGTTGTAATTTATACCAAAATTCCATGAAAGCAAGCCCATCTAACTTAGTATCTGTTCATCTAAACCAATATCATCATCTTTGGCAGCTTCCTTCTAGGATGTTGAATAAATATCTGTGGTTTGGGGCCTGTAGGTAATATTACTTACTAAAGAGCTATGTCTCCTTCACCTTTGATAAGATTTAGATTGAGGACATATATGGATTGATCACAAAAGGTGGTTGGGGGCCACATGTGGCCCTCAGGCAGGAACAGCATACCTCCGATTTATATCTTTATTCTAGATACTGGTGAAGTCTAGATATATATTTTAGAATGTGACGCTAAGACTGTTGCGGTAGTAGAGCTGACTTGCTTCAAAGTGAATATTACTGTTTATAAAAACAAGTTCCTTGTGGGTGAAAACTGAGCTGTGATACATTTCTGTTTGTGTGTGGGTGTGTTTTTAAGTAGGAAAAATTCAGTGAGTATCATCATACACATTGTCCTTTTGATAAGATACGATCAAGATTCTTCCACTTCGTTCTGCTGTATGGGTAGACCAGGCCATTGCCAGAGCAGCCTGGGTAGGGAGAAGTTACTGTATATGGAAATGGCTCCCCCCAGTGCTGTAGTGACATATCAGCTGGGCCTCACTTCCAAGAAAAATACAGTTAAGATCAGAGTGTTGGTATTTACCATTTCTGCTACCTAGGATATGACATCATGTTGTCTGAGTCATGGAAAGTTTTGAGGCCTCTAGATTTTTGCTTCCTTTGGAGGAGAGCAGCTGGAGTGTAACGCGTCAATCGATGTATTTAGAAACGAGCACACCAGGGAGTGACCCAGGGAAAACAATGAAGTACCCATATTGTATTCCTCACCTTACAAGCATTCAATTTACACATTCTCCGGAGTTAATACATTTGTTTGCCCTCTCCCTTCTTTTCTATATTTATGCATGTGGGAGTTTTTTTGGATTGCCTCTTTTGTTTCTAGACTGGGGAACATCTACCTTTTGTCGGGGTTATCCATCTGAGGAGCTTCCTCAGGTCTCAACTGAAATGAAGTCATAATTGAAGCCAAACACAAGAGATTTATTTCCCATCTGGTTCCTTTATTTTAATCTCTTATTGTCATGGCCTGTTACACACAGAGAGAAGTGCCTTGGTAATTTTCCAGGGGTGAGCTAGAAGATAGAAACTCTTCCTGTGAAATTGCAGCTGGAAGCAGCTGCTGCCAAACAGTAGAGAAAGAGTAAAGTAATGGGAGAGAGAGGGGAGTCTGTTATGGGATGAGACGTTTCTGTAGTAAACATATGGAATAGAGTGACATGATCTTGTCCCACCTTTAATACAATACAGACTGCTGCTTAAATTGAGACAGCACAAAAGCAACCTAGAAGCGATCTTGTGCTGAATCAGAGATGGTCTGCTGCAGGATTGCAAGTGTATAAATTCTTTGGGAGCAACTAAAGAAAGCCTAAACTGGGATCTCCTTTTTATAAGTTCACACATTACCTATAAATTATAGCACTTCTCAAAAAATCAAACCAGGGACTAGACTATGGCTGCCTTTTCCTCATGTCCTTATGATTTCAGTTATTTGATTAGTACAGCATTGTAGTTTTATCAAGTGGTTGATATTTGTTAACCACACAAAGGGCTTAAAATATCCAGCATGAGCAGGTCAGCTGCATCTTCCTTTAGGTTCCCTGGATATAAAGTGTTAGTCTCTATAATGGTTGAATCCATATGCAACATTAGGGGAGGAGATAGAATATCATGTTGTAATCTAAGTATTTTTGAAGTTAGAGCTGTGGTAGTTACAACAGCAGGTATTCATTCACCAGGTACAGGTACTGCATTTTGGACGAAAGACATTTTTTGCAGAAATTGCCTGTATGTTTTCTAATAGTCCAGGATAAGGAGAGGTAGTCGGGGGCGGGGGGCTATGTGGCTTTAAACTATTTATGAATCAAAGCTCAGCCAAAAACAAGAATCTGTGTTATATATAACATACAGAGTTGCAGAGTATCATAATTTGCACCAGCCAGTTTTCATAGCATTAAGTTAATATAATTATAGGGAAGAAGATTTGATGTTCCCTTGTGGTCTATTGCCAGTCAAGATTAGAACGCTTATTTAAACAAATATTTTGACTTACTATCCCCAGTTTGGTGCCATTCAGATGTTTCATCTCAGTAAAATAATAATGTATTAGTTATAACCTAATATAAATGCCAGAGTTGGATTGCTATTTTTTAAAAAAGCAACCCTATTGATAAATGCTCACACGTGTCTAATCTTGCTACTTTCCAACACATATATATATTCTCTTGGAACATTTATGTAGAAATATATATCTGTTCCAAGAGAATTGTACTTAGAAAGGATCCTTGATCCTTTTTTGCATTGCAAGAATAATGCAGGTCTAGATTTTACAAGTGAGTTAAATTGTATCAGTGGATGCTTACTAAAAACAGTTTCATTTTAATAGGCTAAGAAAGCTTTGAAGAATATTTTACAAAAGTGCACTCACCTTCCAGCCCTTGAGCCCTTGCTTCATGATGCTCCTCCCAACATCCTGAAGCACATTGTTGGTCAGTTCAGCAAGGTAAGAGTGCCTGGTCTGCATGGATCATTTTGAGCCATTTTTCCATTCCTTCAGAAGTAGCAAGGGGGGGGGGAGTGGTGTTCTTTTGGCAACTGATCTTATGTTGCTAAATTCCAAGATTGAAAGTATCCTTCTCTGTGGACCAAAAAGAGAAAAAGGAACAAGCTTACAATTTATATTGGCCTGAGCAATTCAAAGATGGTGTGAGACCCAATGCTAACTCTTTGGCTGGAATAGCTTATGAAGGGCCAGGTTATAGGTTCAGATTTTTACAGTTAACAGGCCAGGATCCCTGCCAACAAATTCTTCCACTTTATTAAGATTTGTAAATTAGACACTGTACACTTTTATTCCCAAGAAGGGATCTAAGGCCCATAAATCAGCCTTTAACCTGCCTGGATAAACTCCCATTCCTCGAGATTACTATGAAGGCCAGGTGGAGTGGGTGTTGTAAACAATCATACCTGGAAGGCTGCAGATAGTGTAAGTGAGAGTCAAGAAATCAAGGCATGAAATCAAACTTTTTTTTTTTGCTCTTGCTGTTAATTATAAATAATTGCTCTTGATTTTATAAGAGGGCAAAACTTCAGTTTACTTATTTATTAACATTATTAGACCAGGCTCTCTCAGTAGTTTACAATAAACCACTTGAAAACTGAGCAGACGTTGCTCTGTAATTCAAATCTGTTTTTGTAAATAGTGGTCATTCTATTGCCCCAGTGAGCTGTGGTTGATTCTGGCCACATAATCTGTTGAAGTGAGCAAGCTTGAATGATTAATAAGGGGAATTTCCCATTTAGTAGAAAGCCTCTGCTGCTCTGTTTTGGTAATTTGATGTAAAATTGCAGCTTCCATTGTTTCAAAAAAGGACCAATACAGTCTTCAGTTTTAAATCATAGAATAATGTTGGGAAAAGAAAGTTCAGTCAGGTCTATGCTTAGTCCAGGAATCCAGTTTCAGACAACTCTGACATATAAGTTTTCATTCTCTGCTTCAAATGCTGCAGAGAATGAAAAAAGTACAAGTATATATGCCTTGTTTTAAAGGTAACTTTTCTGTTTGGATGATCTGCTTCCCCATCTATTTGTTTCTTATATGGCACACATGCTTTGTTGGGGCAGGGGAGGCAGAATGAGTGAACTGTGAAATAATCTCACCCCCTTCCCAGTTTCTGCTTATTTGGTCAGTGCTAAAAATGTAGGTTTGTTTGTGCCACTGCTTAGTGAACCTTAAATAATTAGACATAATCATAGTGAATTAAAGTAAAATAAAGAATAACCTTTGTGCCTTTAAGATTTTATCAGGAGCATTATGGTATGAACTAAATCAAGTGAAAAAGCAAATGCGTAATGCTTATTAAGCAGACTGAAACAATTCTGACTAGGAATCTGCTGGCAGAATATTGCAGTGCTGTTACGATCTGATCCAGGGATTCTGTTTAATGGAAATTAAATTCAATATTAAACTTACTTAAATCTAATGTATTTTTATACATGGGATTGGAATTGCCATAGTGCTTTTATAATTTCAGTGATGAACACAAAAACAGAAAAAAAATATTTGTAATCCACTTGTGGTAGTTGTTTTCAGTTTTACATTCATGTTGCAAACCAGTATTTAGCTGAAAGTGGCTTTAAGTCCTGTACTTTTACACTATTCAGTACTTAGATTAGCAATTACAGTCTCTTCCTCCTTCTCCACTTTTTCTTCCTCATCTCTGGGTTTTTTTTTTAATTTAACTTCAGGTCAGCCTTAAATTCTGACAACTACATGGACAAGCCCTCTCAGTTTTCTAGGCAGCGTTTTTGAAAGCGATTTGCCACTCTTTCTGAGGGCTGCGAGAGACAGGCCTAAGGTCTCCCAGCTGGCTTTTTTGCACAAGGCAAGACTGAACTCACGTTTCCCTCCTAGTCCAGCATGTTAACCACCAGTTCAAACTGGCTTCCCTTCTGGATAGAAACTAGTAACTTGACCTTTGTGGTTCACACAAATGGGTTCTGCACTTTTGTGGAATATCCATCAGATTCTCTAGCCAAGCCTTTCAAGAGGAGAAAAGCCCCCTCCACCCGACTCTTTATGCCAAAAGATATGTGACTTCTCATCTCCATTTCTGTTGATTGTTGGAGCAGTAGCTCCATTTTCTTTTGTCATAATTGTATTTCATCAATGTCTTATGACCCTAAAGCTTCCTTTCTCAAATGTGTCCTCTGCAGTTGTAAGCCAGGTAAACCATCTTTGTGCATCTTCCTCTATGGGAGAACAGTGCAATGTACTCATTGCAAAGTTTTTACTGTTATGGGAACAGGTGTCTAAAGACCAAACTCACAATTTCATTTCCATTTCTCATCCCAGTTCATATAAAATCTTCTGTTACAATCATCACAGCCTACATTGGAAAGGAAATCTGTACTGAAGTTTACAGATCAGACTTTCAGATTTGCATAACTACAGTCTATTATGTCAATCTCTATCTGTGTTGTCTTGGTCCTGTTAAAGATGGTAATTTGAACCTGAATTTACAGATTAAGTATCTTGGCGACAGAGAGTGAAGAATTTCACTAAAGATAAGGATTTGGAACAAACTCAATCTTCCTTGATTACGACAGAGCCACTGACTGTCAAATTACTATCAGTGCACTGCATCATGAACTGTAGTAAAGCTGGATTCTCTGCTTTTAAGTCTCTCTGTACTTCACAACTCAGGTCTTATAGGGGATCCTTGTACACATGCAAATACCTCTGTTTTGAAATATTGGTTGACCAGTTTTTATATGGGCAAGGTAGTAGTTATTGCTAAATCAAGGATTTTTGTTGGTGTGAGCAGGTAATGTGGTTGTTGCTTGTATAGAACCTGCTTGTCCCTGACTGTTGGCCCACTGAAGAAGATCTCTCATAAATGTCACAAGGCAGTGGTATTTACCAACTCTAACACCAGTTAACTCCATGGGGATACTTTCCTATGCACTGCCAATGGCTGCCAGCATTCCCTTGCAAAGCTTATTAGTTTGAGACAGTTTGGGAAGTTGACGAGTTCTGCTAGTTTCTTTTGTACTACTAGCTCAATTAACAGCATAAAACCTGTCTGGTAACAAGTTAACTGTTCTTCGTTTCACTTAGTTTTCAGAAGACCAGTAGACCTATGATCAGAAATAGCCGAAGTGACATTTTTCTAACACCTGTGCACTAGCAACCTGTCATTCAAGCTAAATCCTGCATCCAAAGCACCTGCCCACACTTGCCCAAGCTGTCCCACCAAGCAGGTCCTCTGCTGTCAGTGAGGGACACCAAGGAGGTGTTTCCCACCCCTCCTCATAGGTAAACAGAAGTGCTACTCAGTTTAGTGGCTGGGAAGTGCAGCCGGCACTTCTTGAAACCAGCAATCATCAAGCTTGTTTCCATATTAGAGAAAGCACTGTACTGTTGCTTTATGGAAGAAACCCTAATCTGTTATGACTTGCCAAATAAAATATACTCTCTTTCAGCTCAGTGTATGGGCAGATATGTTGGTAACCCTTATAGATCAACTGGCTGGTCTGTCTAGTTAGTATAAGCTGCGCTTGCATCTGAACTTTCCTCTTTTAGAAATAAATCAGCTGGCAATATTGTCTCAGCCCTCCAGTTTGTATGTTATGTCCACCTTGATGATGTTAAGAAGAAGGGATATTTCTTCAACCATTAACAAATGCTCACCTTTCATGATGGCCTTCTGATGAGATTGTTTGTTTCTTATATTTAAATCCTGCCTGTGCCTTGTGGAAAACAGACAAAATATAAAAATTTAAAACAAAGCTCCTCTTAGTTTGTATAGTGCACAGAGACTATAAAGATGAACACATCACTTTCCCATAACTGTGGTTCTGTGAGGGAACATCTGTATATTTATATATTCTGTCCTCTGCCCACACTCATGATACGATCTTCTTCTTATTCTTGTATCTGTAGGTGCCAACTATATCAGCTCAAAGAAATGAGGAGATAGGGAATAATATCTCTTCAAAGATGTCTTGTTAAAGCACAAAACCTGTTTGTATGAAGGAACAGATGAGTCCTGAAAGGACCAGTTACAAATAAGGAAGCTGTATTTCTCCTTTCCTATTCTTTTTTGGCAAAGCTCTCCTGCCCTTCATTTCATCTTTTAGAGAAGAATATGCTGCTGAATTATGCCAATACGTGGATCTCTTGGCTTAGACTTTGGAAAAATAAGAAGTTTAGAATAGGAAGATTAAATTTCTGATTATATGTTTCTTTTAAATAGGTTCTACCACATGATTCCAAAGCCCGGCGCCTTTTTGTAACCAGTGGTGGTCTTAAAAAGGTTCAGGAGATAAAAGCAGAGCCAGGGTCACTCCTTCAAGAATACATCAACACAATTAATAATTGTTATCCAGAAGAAATAGTCAGGTAAGACTGGACAATTATGCAGGAATTTCCTTTATGCTTTCTTCAAAACATGGGAGAAGTATAGTTGTAAGTTCTTTATAAACTTTCTAATAACAGTGGCATTTGCTTAGGTATCAGCAACTGCATACTTAATATTGCATTAGTATGCGGTGATTCAGTAAATCTGATCTGTATTTATTTTGAACTTTACATAAATTGGGAAAAGTTTCACATTAATAAGGATTCTTTTGATTTCTATGGGCAGCTTTCACTTCTGCTTCAGAGACATTGAAAATGTTTTTCAGTAATAAGCAGGAAATATCTTATCTGAGTAATACTTTTCTATATTACTTTAATATATTTGCCTTTCTTCCTCCATTAGTCTTCTTATGGGAAACGTATTCTAATGTCTGTGCCACCTGGTGTCCATGAACTCCTGCGCTGCCTGTGATCCAGCAGCTAAGGAAGGCAATTTGAAATCTCCCAGTACCATCAGCCTAGGGGACTCTACTGCCACCCTGGCCTTGTCATCAAGCAGAGTAGGCAGGGCCACCTACCTACAGCTGGGAGGCTGGTACAAGCAGCAGCAGGCCCAACTGAACCTAAGTTCCACCTCATGAAGAGGGTCTCACGTCCAGGAATATCCAGCACTGCACCTCTGTGAGACTGAAAGCACTGGCAAATGATAATCACCACACTGCCACCTTTGCCCTAGAGCTTCAGCTGATGGCAAACCCTAAAAGCCAGGCACATTTTGGAGAGGGGAACTACCACTCAGTGCCCAGCCAGATCTCAGCAATGCATGCCATGTTGGCCCTATCATCCACAAGTAAATATGGGTGAGGGAGGTTTTTACTGCAGACCGACCAAACATTCAAAAGCAGCAGCCTAAACCCAGAACCCCAGTTGCTCTGGCCACCAGACCTGAAGGAAGAGGCCAAAAGATTGAAACAGGAGTTTGCTTGTAAGCAGCAAGGTGGTATTTCCTGTGAGTAGATGCCCCTGGCTCCCACCGTTATTTCCCTCTTCCCATCACCACTGAGATCCCTTGGCTCGCTACCCTTCCCCCAGAGGACCTCAGCATCCCTCCCTCTACTGCATAGAGCATTCCTCCAGAGCACTGTGCCACTCCCTCTCCCCAACCCACATACAAAACTTTCACTACCCCATGACCCCCCACTCCCCACCAGAGAGACCCTTCACCCCCAAATTGTCATAGGGGTTGGCTTTTCCTTGTCGTCCAGCTTCCAGCAATGTACCCACAATTGGCTGTGCATAGACTATAATATATTCAGTGGGTTTTTTTAACTCTGCAATTTAATTTTTCTGAGCTTCAGTATGAAGTAATTATGTTAATTATAAGTTACTATTATTGTAGTGAGTAATAGTGAAAGATTTCTAACATAAAGAATAAAATTATACAAATTTTCTATTTTTATAGTACTTAATAGCATCCACTGCCATTTTAAACTTCATATCTGCAGCTCTGATTTGTTTTATTACTTTAATATTTCTAATTTTAGGTTTTTTATTTAATCATTAAGATTTTTGATCTATAATTTATTATTGTATTTATCTAGAAAAAAAGATGACAGAAATTATTGCATGATTTGAAATGTAAAGAAACTAATTTCTCCCCAAACTTCTTCCTTCACAGTTCATATCAGTCAGTGTTTTCTTTTTCTATTTTATTCTAAATGCTGCAGGCTGCTTTTAAATCTGACCTATGTGCTGGGATCTGAGGGAGGCTGGGACACATTTTTATACTTTGATTGCCTGCCCAAGAGGGAATAGGTAGACAGCAATAAATTCTTCCAAATAAAGTTTAAAAGGGATCTAACTAGCGTTAAACAAATCCTCTAGGGAAAAGTCTCTCGATACTAGTGTTTTTCTTTGTCATTTTAAAGGAAAGCAGTGAGGAAATATAGGTATAATGTCAGGTTTCACTGAACATATAGAGACCTAGATTCATAGGAGGGGTCAGAGGTTTTTTCTTGGATGTATTTTCCTGATAAATGATGAAGTACATACCTTAAATGTGGGAT
>JAJFZI010622011.1:0-10051 GCA_022379055.1 Anilios bituberculatus
AGAGGGGGCGGGGGGGGCCCTGGTGAAAAAAGCTTTTCCTCCCCAAGGATTTGGCGGGTAAACTTTCAAACGTAACTCCTTGGGTTTTTTTCCTCCTCTTTTCTTTTTGCTTGGGTGCCTACAGTGTATTATTACTGGATTACCCAATACTACTGTGGGAGGGATCAAATGCTGGAAGGTTCCATCGTATAGATAACGGAGAGGGGTAAAAGACCCATATCTCCAGCGCCAACACATTGAGCCCCTGAAATGTCAGTCCTGGTTTGAAGTTGCCTATAATAGTTCAGTAAAATTTCCCTTATAGCCAGGGGGAACGTTACTTTTGGTCCTTGCAATCATAAACGTCCAGCGGGCTTCAGTGCGTGTGTGTTTATAATTGGGGTTGTACAAACTGAAAGGGGTGGGCAAAAGAAGTGGCCTGAAGGTTGCTGATGTTCATCCAGGCCATTGTGAATACGTTTCAGCAGACCACAGCTGGTGAAAACAGAGTTGGGACAGGCTTTTTAGGGAAAGAGTTTACTAGTCTCTTTCTGTCTGGCTTTCAGCCTCAGTAACGCACCAGCAATAAGGTTAGGACGTAAGTTGCCAGTAGCTGAAATGTGAAAGCAGCCTTACTAGTGTAAGATTGCAGAGAGATAACTACAGTTAAGATATTAGCTTTCAAAGTTAAAACATTTCAGGTTTTCGTGCTGCTAAAAGATTTTCCATTTTGTAACTTCATATGTAATAAAGACCTCATATTTTAAATCTGAAGGTTTTGAGACAGAGATAGATGAATGAATGAACAATAAGGGTTCAGACATACTTTGAATTATGGGGGAAAAAACGCAATTAGAAACTTAGGAAACACAAAACATAAGCTATCCCCAGCAGAAGTATTCAGATACTTTTTAAAACTTTGCCTCAGAATTTACAAGTTTGAAATGGGGGTATTCCTTTTCTTGCATGAATAAGAGCATGGCATCCGTTTTACTTTTGGAAGCTGCATATCTCTTGAATTCGATGCTGTGTTGGCTTTTTTGCTTTCTGGGTGGCATCTGTAATCCTGCTGTGCTCCCGGTGTATTGCTGCAAATGCAGCCTCTGCAGTCAAGCAACAGGGAAGTATCTTTCAGGCATCTGACAAACAACCTACTTGCCAAAAAGAGACATTGGCGGTGGAGGTGCTGAGCTGGGAGGCCTGTCAGAAACCTCACGAACACCAGCATGAAGTTCTAGTCCATAATGCTGGCTGAAGGGAAGAGGCTATAACTAGTTGGGTTCCAAGAATAAGTGTGAGAATGAAGCCAGGTGTTTGGGCCTTGCCCCCACTTTCATTGCCAGTCACAGCATCTCCTGTGGTGGGGAGTCATCTTCGTATGTAAGCAGAGCTGGGCAGTAGTGGGGGGTGTCTCAGCTTCCTTGTTGGCCACAGCCTCATCTTTCATCTTCCTGATACATTGCTTCCTCTTTCCTACTCATAGTAAACAGTTTTGCTAGCCATGCCTCTTATCTGCTGCATCCAGAACATTGTCCCAGAACAGGAAAGAAGACTTCCTTTTTTTTTTAAATACCCTTAGCTGTAGCGTACTGCTTCCTTTATTATATCACCTGTCAACTTAGATCATAGTCTCAACGTATTCTAAGCTAAACTTGAAAACGGTCCTATTTTTGAGGCATCCAGTGAAGCTGAATTAGTAGCAAAGATGGATGTTATTGAGATGATGGCGGCCTCATTTTGACAGCAAGGGACAGTGCCTATGTACTTCTGACTCTTTTATGGAATTTCTTTGCTTGATAAAAGTGTCAGCTGAGAGAAAGAATAAAACTTCAATTGCACAGCCTCTGTGAGTTACTTTTCAGGCATGTGGTCCCTGTTGCATCTGACTCAGAATGTAGGCAGCTCTCTCATGATGCTTTCTTCTTTTCCAGCTACGAACCAGTGGTTCATCCCAGCTGTGCGTGGAGACATCCCACCTGGTTGTGCCGCATATGGTTTTGTTTGTGATGGGACTCGTCTGCTGGTATTTGGTGGGATGGTTGAATATGGCAAGTACAGCAACGACCTGTATGAATTACAGGTGAGTGATTGTAGAATGCAATAGTGATCTCGGTTGTGGAAACAGGAGGTGTTTTGATGATCGGGAGCTGAGAAAGGTAGCATATGCAGTTGCAGGTGTGGTCTATCCTATTAATTTATTCAGATTTTACTTGACTGTAGCCATTGTATTTCTCCATGTAGGACATAGAGCTTCAAACTTCTTAAAGGCCTCTTTTTTTCTCTGCTCCTTCTTTTTCCTTACTGGCACTGCTTGCTTAGATTAACGGCAATTTGATCCTTTCTTATTCTAGGCCAGCCGTTGGGAATGGAAGAGACTGAAGGCCAAGATGCCCAAGAATGGGTCCACGCCATGTCCACGTCTTGGACATAGCTTCTCATTGGTGGGCAACAAGTGTTACCTGTTCGGGGGATTGGCCAATGACAGTGAAGACCCCAAGAATAACATTCCCAGGTATATGACCTTGGTTTGCATAATGGGCTATTGTAATCCAAGTAAAAAGGCTTTTTGCCAGCATTTATCAGAAAAAACTGATTTTGTGCAATATTTTCCTTTCCATTCCACTTTATTCAGTATTTGAGAAAATATCCAAGTAGTGTCAACAATAAGCAAAAAAAAAAAAAAACAACTAAGGAAGTTAACAGTCTTTGGTCTGTTTTTCATGTATTTTATGTTTTTTTTTTCTCTCATAGGTATCTGAATGATCTCTATATCTTGGAACTGCGTCCAGGCTCTGGTGTGGGATCCTGGGACATTCCCATTACTTACGGGGTATTGCCTCCACCACGAGAATCCCATACTGCTGTGGTGTACACAGAGAAAGACAATAAAAATTCCAAACTGGTCATCTACGGAGGCATGAGCGGTTGTCGTCTTGGTGATCTCTGGACTCTTGATATCGGTAACACCACCAGGATTTGACTGGGAAAAAGATTTTATGCAGGTGCTCAGAGTAGAGCAGTTTGCACGTATGTTGTGTCGGGAGGCAGATAATGACCTCTGCTGTGTTTTATACCTCTAGATTCTCTGAAATGGAATAAGCCTAACCTGAGTGGGGTCGCTCCACTCCCTCGCAGCTTGCATTCAGCCACAACCATTGGGAACAAGTAAGCTCTGTGCCTGACATGTTTCGGCTTGTTTTAGCACTCCAGATTAGTTTTTATTAATTCTCTTTCTCCTTCTCTGACAGGATGTATGTATTTGGGGGCTGGGTGCCCCTTGTCATGGATGATGTCAAAGTTGCAACACATGAAAAGGAATGGAAATGCACAAACACTTTGGCCTGTCTCAACTTAGGTATATGAAGGGATATAGTGTGTCTCCTTCAGTCTAATTTGCTCTGCATTCTGCTACCTTTAGTGCCTCTGCATCTAACCTTTTGTATATATATCTGTTAACACAGACTCTATGGCTTGGGAGCACATTCTGATGGACACGTTGGAGGATAATATTCCACGGGCACGTGCGGGGCATTGTGCTGTGGCCATTAATACCCGCTTGTACATCTGGAGTGGCCGTGATGGTTACCGTAAAGCCTGGAACAACCAGGTTTGCTGCAAGGATCTCTGGTATCTTGAGACCGGTAAGAGGCCTAGGCACACATACTGTTGTGGGGAGTCATATCTATTTATTACTCAGGCTTCTGTGCTATTCCCATCTATCAGCTCTGAGCAGCTTAAAAGACCTCAGTGGGATCATTTTTAAAAATACATAATTCAATGGAAACCAAAAGAACAATTTCAGCTGCTCATCTTCATTAATCTTGATGCTGCTTTTGGAAAGAATAGTAAAGAGCCAGGCCTTTAATGGCTTTTCAGAATAACAGAAGTGGAAAAATTACAATTTTTTTAAAGATTAAGGAGTAGCCAAAATGGGCAGAGATCATGCTTTTAAGCGGCCTTTGCTGGACTATTATATTAGACTGAAATTGAAACTGCCTATTGGAATGATGTGCATATTTGGAAAACCATTATTCCACATGGAAAAGTGAAGAATGGGGAAAATGAATACTTTTCTCCCTGAGATGTTTCCTTTCAAAGTACAACAGGTTGAATGTGTGTGAATGCTATCCTGCATGATAGGCTTGTTCCCTTGGTTTGTATTCTCCATAGATCAGAAATTACTTAGATATTGAGAGTTAGCATCCATCAAGGGGACATATAATACTGTGATTTTATGTTACTGTGAATTTTATACCGTTGTGAACTGCTTTTTATATTTTATTATTATTACGCTTGCAGTTCTACACTGTAAACCGCCCGGAGTCCTTAGGGAGAGTGGGTGGTCTGTAAGCCAAATAAATAAATAAGAATGTTTGTGATTAGACAGACAGTCCAATGAAGTGAGCTTCCTTAAATATGGTAGAGCACATTGAAGCATTTTGTTTTCATGCTTGTACCCTGAAGAGTTCCAGGAAGGACTAAGCTAGTGAGTAGCCTTTGTATGGGAATTTCTGGTGAGAATGGAATATGCATTGCTATGCTCTGGCTGTTTCTGCTACTCTTGGAAGAAAAGCTAGGAATCCCCAACCTTTTGGACTTACAGCTACACGCTGAGAGTGCCTTCACTCCTGCCATATGGATTGTTTCCTTCACCCTACAGAGAGTAAGCATGGGGTCTAGATTGAAGCGGGATGCATTACTAGACCTAAAACAGATCCTGCAGTTTATGTGAGTTTTATTTTATGGTTTTCCCAAGTAATTCCCAATTTAAATATTTTTGGTGGGGGTTCAGGGAGAGTCCCATGTTTAAAATACCAGTGAGGCTCAATAAGTCTCCTTGTCTGGATTCTGTGATTTTTTGGTCCTATGAAACAAAACACCTGCGTACATACTTTCTACCTGTGTCCACCTTCTCCTGAAATATCTGGTTTTTTACTGCTCTCCTGATTGAGCCAGTGTCCTCTTCTACAGCTATCAATTGACCATATTCCCAACCTCAAGCTTTTTAGAAAGTGGAAGGAGGGCTTTTCCCCCCCAGCTTTTAAAAATCATTTAAAACAAAGGTATTTCAAGAAAGTTATGATGGTGAGCTGTTAAATCCTTGAATTGTACTTCCCTGCCCTTTTAAAAGAAGTTTAAAAAGAGAGTAGTTTACAGGTGCTTTATAATCCGACACTATTAATTCAATGCGATTCTCAGAAAATGACATTTATTTTTCAGGAGGCTGTATGTTTACTGATTCCTGTAGGCTTCTGTTCTTTTTGACAAATAATCGGGTGTGCGTGATCTTTCTAACATTGTCTCCTCTTGTTCTCTCGTATCCGCAGAGAAACCACCGCCACCTTCACGCGTTCAGCTGGTCCGTGCCAACACCAACTCCTTGGAAGTGAGCTGGGGTTCTGTCCCCACAGCAGACACTTATTTGCTCCAGCTGCAGAAATATGACATCCCAGCTGCCACTTCACCAGCTGCTAATCCTGTGCCCTCAGTGCCTGTCAATCCCCCCAAGAGTCCTGCTCCTGCTGCAGCTGCACCAGTCCCTGCTGTGCAGCCTCTGGCGCAAATGGGCATCACTCTGCTGCCCCAGACGACAGCAGTTGCTGCAGGCACCGCTGCCGCTGCTGCCGCCGCTCCTGCCCCACCACCAATAACCACCATCCAGGTGCTGCCTACAGTGCCTAGCAGCCCCATGCCAGGGCCTACTGCAGCGGCTGCTGCCACTCCACGCCCACAAGGTAAGGAAGAACCCCCAAAGTGGAACAAAGGGTCTGGAGGTTTTTTTATCTATCTGGTCGAAACTCATCCCTGCCCATGTTTTACAGCTGCTGAAGAGTGAGCTTTAGTTTCAACAGGCATCCCACTTAAAAGGAGCATTTGTTTCCAAAAAGGGAGAAAAGACAGCTCTTATACTGCGGCATTATTTTTCTATAATGAGAGTCCATTGAATAATGATCTCAAGAGGCCTGATTTGCTTAGAGGGAATAGAAGAAATGGAATAGAGTTGAGCTATACTGAACTCAGCGTGCCGTAAGGCTTGTATTGTAAATGGTATTCTCTCAATCCTTTGCTGTCTCATTCATGCTGATACAGTCGTGTTCAAGTTGACTCTGTAACTGCAACATTTAGGAGTCTGATTGGTCCACGATGCTACTAATATAATTCAGAAGAGTTGCTTTAGACTTCAGGGACTTTTGTCTCTGTGAAATAGTAACATACCTCTTAAAGCAGCTACGATGGCAGTAACCAGAAAATGTTGTGCCTTACGCTCTTATTCTCTCTCTAGCTGTCCCAGCTGTGCTGAAGGTCACTGGCCCACAAGCTACTTCAGGAGCACCGCTGGTAACAGTGCGTTCAGCAGGACAAGCTGGGAAAGGCCCAATGACAGTGACTTCCCTGCCAGCTGGAGTGCGCATGGTGGTACCCACCCAGAGTGCTCAAGGGACGGTAAGTGGAGAGGGCCCTGTGCTGGGAGAAGTCAGTCCTACCTCACTGTGTTCATTTGCTCCTTTCTGCCATTTGCTTACTGCCAGAGTTTTTCAGATTCCTGGTGGTATTAACTCCCTGAATTTCCTATTTTTTTTAACCTACAGGTGATTGGTAGCAGCTCTCAGATGAGTGGCATGGCAGCCCTGGCAGCAGCTGCTGCCGCCACTCAGAAAATCCCACCGTCCTCGGCCCCCACTGTGCTGAGTGTGCCTGCTGGCACCACCCTAGTTAAGACTGTTGCTGTTTCCCCAGGCACCACCACATTACCCACCACAGTTAAAGTGGCCTCTTCCCCAGTCATGGTGAGTCTCTCTGGCGACTTCTCTTGTAGGAATCAGGGCATGACAGCTGGATTGAAGGTTTCTAGCTGTTGGACAACCCTGTTTCTGTAAAAAATGGTGTGGGAACTAATTTCTTGGTAGGCAACCTAGAGATACGATCCATACGGTAACTTTTTTTTTTTTTTAATGCTGACCTGGTTTGACAAGCAGGTGAGCAACCCAGCCACCCGTATGCTGAAGACAGCTGCTGCCCAGGTGGGCACCTCAGTCTCTTCATCCACCACTAACACACCTACCCGTCCCATCATCACTGTGCACAAATCAGGCACAGTCACTGTAGCACAGCAGGCGCAGGTGATGACGACCGTGGTGGGTGGAGTAACAAAGACCATCACGTTGGTGAAAAGTCCGATCTCAGTGCCTGGAGGCAGTGCATTGGTAAGTGTGCCATTCTTTTGGTTTCGGTCCATTTGATCCTTCAAACAATTGGGTATTTTCGTAGGACTCTTGCTTTCACAGAGGGTTGGGCTGCAGCATTTTTTTTCCCCTGTGCTACTGAGCAGCTTAGTTTCCAGGCTGCTTGTGAGAGCTTGCTGGACATTTTATTGTTCAAATATCTTACGAATAAGAATGACTTTACAGAGCGAGGGACTGAGTCCTTTTATGTCAGACCATGTGAGGAAATGTAACGCAGACCTTTTTTGGCAGATTTCCAATTTGGGGAAAGTGATGTCTGTTGTGCAGACCAAACCAGTTCAGACATCTGCTGTGACAGGCCAAGCATCAACTGGCCCTGTGACTCAGATAATCCAGGTAAGAACAATCAACAAATGAATGATCGCCAGATACAACCCTAGCCCTAAGTACTTTGCCAAATGTGTGCCTTTCAATTCACTTCTAGATCATATAGCAGTACGACTGAAAGAATCTGACATTTTCTAATCCCATCTCTCTGCATTCCTGCTCTTCTAGACCAGGATGGGGAACCTTCAGCTTTTGGGGGGACTAATTGAAGCATTTACGTTCCTTTAAAGTCATGAATTAGAAGGTTTTAATTAAAATTAGTAAAAATATTGACACACTTTTTTGTATATAATAAATTCTCATTTAAAAGAACCTTATCTTTCAGTGTAAAATGGTTCCCAGCTGATCTCCAGACTCTCTACCTGCTTCTAGCTTGCGGAATGCAAGAATTTTAAGACTTTGCATAATGCTGATGTCTGGTTTCTTTCTTTCCCCCTCTTCAGACCAAAGGGCCTCTGCCTGCTGGCACTATCTTAAAACTAGTGACTTCAGCAGATGGCAAACCTACCACAATCATCACCAGCTCCCAGGCAGGTGGCACAGGTACCAAGCCCACCATCCTGGGAATCAGCAGTGTGTCTCCCAACACAACGAAGCCGGGTACCACCACTATCATCAAGACCATTCCCATGTCGGCTATTATTACGCAATCCGGTGCCACAGGTAGGAAACGGAGTTTGATTTATAGCAGCAGTTTGCCTAGTCGTTGCTGAAGCCTCCTCCTCCTGGTCCAGCAAGCATTGTAGCAGCCAGGGAGAATCACAGTGTGGTTGCAGTGACTCTTCAGGATGTATGTATAACTCCGCTTTTTATTTTCAGGTGTTACTAGTAGTCCTGGGATCAAATCTCCCATCACCATCATCACCACAAAAGTGATGACATCTGGTACTGGCACGCCTGCCAAGATCATCACAGCTGTACCCAAGCTGGCCACAAGTCATGGCCAACAAAGTGTGACACAGGTGAGCTACTTGTTAGGCTTGGAGATGCCTAGAAGCCTTTTTTTGATTTCAGTACATTAACTGTAAAGTATGTCCATTCACAGGTAGTGCTTAAGGGGGCACCAGGACAACCTGGCACAATCTTGCGAACTGTCCCCATGGGTGGAGTCCGGCTCGTTACCCCTGTCACTGTGTCTGCAGTCAAGCCCACCGTCACCACTTTGGTAGTGAAAGGAACAACAGGTAAATGCGCCGGTTTCAGGTCACAGATAATGAATTACGTGGTTATGTGAGTGGATTTGTTTTCCACTACAAAGCTAGAGTTGTGAGGGCTGACAATTGGATGGGTCTCCTATGTGTTTCTAATTACATAGTTCTTCCTGCTCTAGAAGCAGCCCAGTACCATCGCCAGAAAGTTTAGAGCCCATGTTTATTTGGAATTAAGGCTACTGAAATTAGCACGCTTTGCAGAGTTCTATCCATCTCCATCTTTCTAGGAGTTACAACCTTGGGCACCGTAACAGGCACAGTCTCAACAAGCCTAGCGGGAACTGGAGGTCACAACACGAATGCGTCCTTGGCAACACCAATTACCACCTTGGGCACCATTGCCACGCTTTCCAGCCAGGTCATTAACCCCGCTGCCATTACCGTCTCAGCAGCACAGACAACCTTGACGGCCGCAGGAGGACTCAGCACTCCCACCATCACTATGCAGGTATGAGTTGAGGCTTTGAAGATTGCAAACACTATTTCCCAATAAAATTGATGCACATTAGGTTCAAGATGATTCTGTCACAGTCAACCTTGGTGCTTGCACACAATTTTTTCAGTTTTATTAAAAAATGGTTGTCTATTGTTTACTAACTTTTTCACTGGAGCCTTTTGTGTTTAGGACTGGTGTAATTGTGCAATAGCTAAGGAACACATGGTAAACTCTTGCTGACATACTTAGGGGCTTCTTGTGCATATAGCTGAGGGCTTGGATTCACCACTCGTAGTAGCTTGTTGGTTTTGACATATTTTCTGGGACTTGCTAAAGATCTGGACAATTCTGTTAGCTCTTTGGCAAATCTAGGCAACAGAGTGCCTTCCAAATGTCTTAGGACTTCAAATTCCATCACCCTAGCCAACATGGCCAATAACCAGTGATTGTTAGAAAAGATCTGGAAGGCACCTGCCTGCCAACCATTGTCTTATGATGTGAGATAGCAGTTCTGTTGCAATCCGTAGGTGTTGTGAGAATTGTGGATGAGGGGAAAAAATAGTCATTAGCTTAACCATCCGCTTCCCCTGACTTGAAAACACAGGCAAGCAGCTTGCATGTGATGACCACCTCTACATATTAGGTAGATTAGCTGGCGTCAGAAGGTGCAGGCGTTTTGTCCTGGGATCAGAGAGCTTTTTCTATCCACCTCTGCGTATTTTCCTGGTTCTCCGTCTTCTAGGATCTGTATCCGGTATTAAATGTTCTCTTAGTACTAGTTCAGTACATACCGCCCCGAGTTGTAAACCGCCCCGAGTCCCTCTGGGAGAGTGGTGGTTCATAAATCTAATAAA
>JAJFZI010622073.1:0-10177 GCA_022379055.1 Anilios bituberculatus
GTCTGGATAGCAAGGGGTAAACTGGANNNNTTGGAAGAATTTGTCCTTATCACCTTCACATCCACACTGCCTGTAAGAAACCAGCCTACTTTTTCTCGCAGAACAAAAAGGGATCTCAGAAGATTCCTCTCTCCAATTTTCACTAAACACTCTCCAATATAAGAAACACAAATTTGTCTTATTCTAATGTTTCCATCAGATCTTTCACATGTGCAGGATACTTTCCAGCAGAGTGCATGCAGGGGGGGGGGAGGGAATTTATATTTTTGATGTCTTTATATATGACCTCAGGCTGCCATATTTGGACTGCAAAAAATTTGGGCAGCCCCCCCCCCCAAAATTCCTGCATCTCTTTGCAGCTATCTGGTGTCCTCCTGAAATGTTTGCAACCCTACTCTATGCAGAGAAATAAATGTTTGTTACAAAGTTTGAAATGGAGTGTGCTTTTCCCCTCTGCGATAAACACATCAGTCTGGTAAGCTGAAAAAAAGTTGCCATGGAAATTACTGTACTCTGCTATGCAAATTAGCCTTTGCGCAGATGACTCTTTTTGCTTCTCTGCCTGGGAGAGCCTCATTTCCTGCAGCTACCCCTCCCTCTGCAACTTCTTACATTGGGCTAATGGACTTATCTTGTCAATACTACAGAGAGCTACTGGGTGGGGCATCCTGCTGTGTCTGCAATGCTCTTTGAATATTCAGCCTTAATGCTGAGACTATCGTACATTTTCCACTGACTACCCAATTACATTATCTTGCTTCCAATTGAATGATCAGAGCTGCATTTTGATATGTACTTCCCTGGGAGTAAATGTCAAAAGCTTACTTATCTTCTGTCTTACCCTTTTGCCATCTAAAAGGCAGCAAACAAGAAGTAAATTGGACCTTTCTCCGGAAAAGAGAGCTGAAAATATCATTTGAAAGCACATGCTGAAGTTAAAACTGGAAGGGGCACTCCAGGAAAACACCAAAGCTTTTCAACACAAATCTCCCAGAAAATATACATTTTTTTGTAAGAAACAGAGTCTGATGCCTTTGATCATCCCTCAGGTAGCTGATTCAATACATTCTAACAGAAAACACATATTTCGGCATGATCCAGTAAACCAAGATTTTAGAGACTTCAGACAGAAAATGTTTCAATGTACTTACCCACTGAAATCCATGCTACTGTATTTAAATGCAGCTTACATCTGCAGCATGTCCAGCTAATATCCTGGCATCACTTCGACACGCACACACAGGTATACACTAGCTATGACAATGGAGGAAATCCTGCCTTTCTAGCTTAACAATCCTATTTCTAGACACTTGCTGTCTCCTGGCACTTTAATTTCCCCTTTGCTTCAGAGACCTTCTCTCCCACCCTTTTGGGATGGTCCTTTATTGTAAAGCACTCAATGTTGGCAGTATTGCTTCCTTGCTGCCTATCAGAGAGAGTTAACTATTCACAGGGAAGGACCTCTACTGCTGGCTACAAAATTCTATAAAGCGGTATGTCCCTTTGAAAACAGTCATTCTCAGCCCTTAAGCGGTTTGCCATCATACAGTGGAATCCTATATAGAAATAAATTCCAGTATATTGGGACTAGACCAACATGTTTTACATTCAATCCCACATGTCCACATATTGCTGGGGGGGGGGAAACAGCTCTGAATCTTTCAATAACCACCAGCAATCAAGATAGGTGATATTGGATTGCAGCCTAAGTAATAATACTGTATAGAGACAAATCTTACATTTCTCTTCTACCAACATGTATAATTAGATTTTTGAGAATGGTGTAAGGGCTGGATATTACCTAATCTAATTCCTGCTCTACCCAATATAGGAATTTACTGTATTACTAGCATCATTATACCATGTTTTGCCAGGTCACTTAGACCTAGCAGCTGAATTTGCAACATGTTAAGCTTGTCTAGTGTTAACTTAGAGGGGGTTTTCTGTTTGTTTTATTCATTTTGTGGATTAGCGTATTATACCAATTCTGTCAATCATTCATCCCCTGCTAACCACAAACCCAGAAAATAGATTAATTTCAGGTTAAGTATATTGTGTAAATGCTTTCACTTATTAACAAACTTTGGCCACAGTTACCTAGAGAGTATTCACAAAACGAATGTGCGTATGATATGTGTACGTTGATTTTTGCAGGCAAGACTCTGTTCCTAAAAATAAATTAATTATATAGCCTGTAGAACCATTTATTATCCATGATTCCATTTTGCACTGCACCGTACAATGACGCTGCAGGCCGACATCAAGGGAAAAGCCTACAGTTAAGATCTGATGGTTCTGTTCACAAAACAGTTATTGAGTTAAACCCGTTGTCTCGGTTCGCTTCGCACATTTGCACCATTCGCCAAGTCCCCAAAAACCGAAGCAAAATTATTACTAAAGCAAAGCATGTCCTATACGTTTGACTGGGTCGAGCGTCTTGCGCGAACGCAACCCCGGTGCAAAGCCAGGCTGCTCTTGTCTGCTCGTGTGGACCGGACTCGTCAGCACCTTGGCTTCCTTTTTGCGTCAAGCCGGTTGGAAGGGAACCTCTGTCTTGTCTCCCTCTTTATGCACCTATGAATATGCGAATATGCAAACGACTCACTCACCCACCTCCGCCAAGCCCTTCCGCAGACTTACCATCGACAGCGGTCGGCAGCAACAGAACTGGAGCTGCAGGATCTCCCGCGCCATCGCTACGGCGCTGCCAAGGCAACGCCAGGGCCTCGCTACGTGACCTCATCGGGGTAGTGAGCATGTGACGGCCGGAGGGGGATCCCTCGCTGCAGCCCCGGCCGAGCTTCTCCCGCCGAGCAGTTGGGGCTGGCGAAGGTCGAGCCGTATTGGAAATAAAAACTGTTTTGAGCCGTTTTTCTCAGCAGAGACCACTGTTTAGGCTCTTCGAGCGCTTGGAAAGAGGATCTCCTCTTCTGTCTTCAATAGAGCAGAAGTGCGAGTTCTGCCACGTCCTTCCTAGCTGTGTGGGTTTTATGTCTTTAGATTTCATTATTTATTATAACTCTTTCCGAAGAACTCTGAACGGTGCATGTTCTCTCAGCTACTATCCGCACGACAGCCCTGTGAGGTAGGCTGGGAAAGAGGTTTTGCCACTTGCCTTTCGAGGGTCAAACTCCTTTTCAGTTTGGATTGAAGAACCTGGTTTTCTCTGCAGACACCTAAAAGTTTAGTCCCAAGGAAAAGACATTCCCTCCCCCTCCCGCTGAACAAGCTAGTAAACGAGAGCACCATATGTTTTAACTGAATTGCAATAAATCTTAAGTCTTGCTTTTCTGAAGTTTGGCAAATGCAACCATTCTAAAATTGTATTCGGTTGCTCCCTAGTGGTCTTTGTTCACAAGCTGTACTTCGATTTTTCACATAGGCTGCTCCTTGGGGCTCACAGTTGCTACCATCTGAAAGGAACCCAGTTCTGAACAGCTGGCCTGAGCTATTTTATTTACAAACTATATTCAACATGAGAATGCAGTCACAGGCCTTTAATGCTGAAGTCTGTACTATAGTGTTTACCTTGCCTTTTCATATTGCTGAAAGGACAAATTTAAAACTTCTTGATTGCTAGGAGACAGTAAATCTTATGATACACAAAACTCTCATAAGAAATGTGACAGTTTATACACTGTTGAAAAGATACATTTATTAGACATTTTTCTCAGAATCATTTCCCCCCCTATTACAATTCTGTAGCTGAATCAAATAAAATGGGATTTACAGAAACCCTATGTTTGCATGGGCCTCAGTTCATACATTGGGCTTAAAAGATATTTCTAATTTTGGCAGGGCATGCACACAGACACAAATTTCTTTCACTACAAACAGAATTCTTAATACTGGCTTACTTGTATTTCAGAAGATACACTTAATGACTATGCAAAAATTAGAACTAAAAGTGATGTAACTGAGCACTGATCAGCCAGGTGGCATGAAAGAAGACTTCAGTGTTTCCCAACAGTTGATATCCAAAAGTACCAAACTTGGAAGTTCTATTTCTCTTCAATGGCTAACATTTTTTGCATACAAATTCATGGATGAAAAGGCCAATATAAAATGCACAGTGTGTATCCTTTGCAGGCAGACAGAACCAAAACATTTGGATGCTCTCATCTTTTATTCAGAAATGAGTAGAATAAATTGATATTTCTGAAATGAAAAGCTAGCTCTTGTTAGCTGTTGTTGATAAATCTTACCTTGCAGCAGAAATGCAAAGAATGAAGGCTAACTTAGAGACTCTAAGAAATTTCATATTCTTTTCAGGAAAATAGAGACTATTTCCTGCCCCAAAATTCAGCAACATCAATCCATGTTGCATATTCAGTCTCTCAAGAGAAGATGTGCCTAAAGACTAGACTGATAAATGGTCACTTCGGAACAATAGCAGAGGAATTACAGCACGGCGTAGGTAGTTTTCCCTGAAACCTTCCACCAAACTGCACAGCAGTTATACAAGAAGGGTTGAAACAGCTTTTATTTGACTTGGTTACTGCAACGATATCCAATGGGACTCCTATGGCCAAATCACTGCCTCAGTGAAGGTCCAAAACAATAGAAGGAAGCCTCTTATTCAGCACAGGTTTCAACTCCTTGACACAAGTTTTATATTAACCAGTGCATAAGCACCATCATCTCATCTCAAAGCTGGGTTCCTCTTCCTCCTCTTCATCTTCCTCTTCTTCAGATGCTTGACCATCTTCACTGTTCTGCTGCTTTGGGGAATGATCTGCACCTGCAGTTATAAAAAAGAAAAGGTGTCTAAAAGAAGGTTAAAATCATGAAAGTATGCTACACTGCACTAGCATTCATCAGCTGTCAGAACCAATTCTCACACTTTGGAGCAGAATATAGCCATACATTTATTTGGGATTTTAAAAAAAGGGAATGCTTATCTTTATGGTCTCTGTGTGAACTTCCAGAAACCTCTGCTGGCTTTTTAGATCTAGTCCCAAGTCATCTTTCTCAACTTAGCAGGTATCTTATACATTATGACTGCAACTCCCAGAATTCACAGCCAGAGTTCTGGTTTGTATAGTCCCAACTCCTGTGAGGGAATCAATAAAGACTAAGTTACTAAAGATAGAAGGGACATTTTAAATAGCAATAAAACTCCTGGCTCTCCAGTTCACTTTATAATTGGGTATCAACGTGCTAGGTCTTTTTTCCCCATTTCAGAGATAATCCCATTCTTCTCATTATGGACAATCTGTTCCTGTCACAGATTCAGGTCCACTTATTACAATGCAAACATGAACTGTACTCCCCATGATCTCCACGAAGCCGCCATTCCATGTTCATTTGCCTCCTTTTTCCTCACTGGAAGTCAGCAGCTGTGTGTTCTTAAAATCTTCAGAATCTACAAGTACTCAGACCACCAGGGAGGATCTCCCAATGTTTTGAACTGAATTCTGTTTATCTGAATGCTGCCAAAAACTGACTGGGGTTGACTTACAGGAAAAGGCCACTTTGAAAGACATATGGATGGATGCCTAAGGCACATCTTTTGCTCAGACTCTGTAAATACTTAGCTCCATTTTAATTTGGTGAGAGTTTGGGGTGGGATTGAAAGGAGACATTTTCTTGGTGGTTAATGTCATGAGGAAAGCTTTTAATGTTACCTGCATGCTCACTCTTTTGTTCAAGCTTACTCTTCTTTGCCAATAATTTCTTCTCTCTCAACTTCTGGCTGTAAAGAAAGCAACAGCAGAATTAAATGTTCCAATGAACAAACTATCTTATCAGACTTTCTTCAGCTTCTAACACCAATCTTGGCAAAGATGCAACTCTGAAGATGTAAGATTCAAATCTAACCCTAATGTTCGAAACTATTTCATTTTAATGGACATGACTGCAAATAGTTCTTAAATATTTTCTCTTTATCATATTTTGGTTTACAATTGGCTTTTTAAGGTTAGAGAAAAAGATTGGCCCAAGGTCACATGTGACTGGCTTTCTCTTAAATGGGAGGACTATGTTTCCCTGCTCCTAGTCCAGGACTTTAATTAGACCACAGATTTCCAACAGCATCTATGTGGATTCCTTGGGTGTCAACTGTCTTCCCAAGGGGTTAATTGGGGGTTGATGGTATAGGCCAGTGTGGCAGTGCTAATCTTTTAGATGCCAGAGCTATTAAAATGCTTGCCATTTCTTATATTTTCTTATCTTTGTAGAACTTTTATAATGCCAGGAAGGAGGTGGCACTTGGCAGAAGTGGGATTGAAGGAGCCAGTCTATTTATTGTTGAGTGTAGTTAGGAAGAACAAGTCAACTGACTGCTGGAAATGAAGAAGCCAGTCTACCTACCAGCTGATTTAAAATATCCCACTCACTGCATCTGTAAAATATTAACTTTATCTATCAGCCGTTGTATGTTGTTATTGGTTTTATACTGCTTTTATATTTTAACTATAGTGTATATTATATATATTTATATTATTGTACAGTTGGAATTGTTGATTTTATATATGCTATATTGTGAACCGCCTTGAGTCCATAAGGAAAGAGGCGGTATACAAGACTAATAAATAAAATAGCTGGCAAGCACCTGGCCTGTGAGACTCAGCTTTGCAGAAGGCAGAATTCTCCAGCAACCTTTCAACTCTGCCTTTGCACTTAATGCCAAGCATGAGGAGTTTGCGGGTGTTTGTTAGTGGCAATAATTAAACAGAGGTGCCAAAGCAGAACTAAGGTGAAAACGAAGCATTTCTCCCCTACATCCTGGCAGAAGGAGGTGCTACCTTTCCTTTTACCTGTCTGGTGCCTGAGAGAAAGGGAATTTTATGAACAAAAAAAAAATAGTGAAAGGGTCGGGTGGACATAAAAGGTTGGGAACCCCTGCAGTATCCAAACTGGCTTCCTACCCGTTTTATTTCCAAAAAAACATCTCTTGAGCTTTGTGATTCAAAATATATTGGACAACATCCCGTTTTTCTAAGCCACCAACTAAATGACACTAATCTGGAAATGACTGGGTGGGTCATAATATCTTTCTGCAAACTGATGGAAGCAGTTAACATTTGTGGCTACTTAGAAATGAGCCCATGAACTGCATCTCATAATAATAATTTTGTACCATACACATGCTTAATTTCACATAGAAAATTATTTCTCAGTGCTAACAACCTTCTTCATGGTTTGTGCCAACACTGTTTCCAGATTTCTATAGATCCCATACTTTCTCTTTACTTATTGGTTTACACTGTTTCAATGAGCCTCTGCTTTAAATGACAACCATCTACTTTTGTTCATCTACATGGGCTCAATTAATTATCTGCATCCTGGCACTGAGTCCTTCCTTGATCAATTTTCGTTAAGTATAACAGTAAAAGTACCATGGCTCATAGGCATTCAAGAAACGGTGACAAAACATGAATCACAACCTCATCATGTATTCTCTTCCCCTTCTATAATGACATTAAGATGAAAGCAGGAAAGAGTAGAGCTTGTATTGTGAGGTCACAATGCATATTTTGACAGTATGGTCAGGAATGGACACCTAAGCTAGCATCCAAAGGTTCATGGGGAGAATATCTTTTCCACCTGCTTCTTCATCTAAAATCTAGCCACTAAAATACTGCTCTCAATCATGAACAATGCTGATCTTGCCTCTTAATTAAATCAAGTTCCCTAAGCAATAGGCTTTGGAACACATACTTCATGCCAAGGAGTCATTCCCTGCTAACGCTTTGTGTTTTATTATTCAGAAAAACCAAAGAAATGAACCCAGAAGCAAGGGGAAAAAAACAGTGGAAGTATCATTTTTGCCTCCACAACTCTAAGCCACACCAAGGAGCAAACATTAGGAATCAGCAACAAACCAACCACCAGACTTTCAAGAAGCAACAAAAGCCTTTGCAAAGAAGCGATTTCTTTCAAATGCTAAATCTTGTGGAATTCAACAGAAATCTAGTGAAGCTGAGCAGCCATATGCAATACATTATAAAATTTTCCAACATGAGATTTTAATCTTATTTATCTGTCCAACAGCATCTGGAAAATGTTTCTGACCCCTATGATACTGTAATTATTCTATGAGAAATGATTACAAGGCCTTATATCTGATCTCCCACAACCAAATCAGATCAAATTTTACTGTTTATAGTCAGTGACTAGCAATTACAAATATGTTATTAAAATAAAAAAGAAACAATAAAATAACAATAAAACTGTTTATAAAATATATAATGTATTACCAGCACAAGTGTCAGAACACAGGCAATATGTTCTAATTGAAATAGTGGCCACCAAGGTTATGATCATGCAGATGACAATATTTGGCCTGGGCTTCAAGTAGCATTGTGCTTTCTTAATAAGGGAGCTATGTACATATAAGAGAGATAGTGAAAAACTATGGGCAGGAGATTCACACTCAAGTCATACAGGCAGATTTCTTCTTTAGGTTGCTGTTGGCAATATCTTTGAGGCGAGCTAGATAGAAAGTCCTGTGCTATGTGGCAGAGGTAGGATTAAATAGATACCTGGCAATTAAAAACACTCTGGTGAAGGACTTGCCTGTACTAATTTGTAATGGCCTTCAGATCCTTATGCCACATTATATCACGTAGGTACTCTTGGACAACTGCTCCGGCTCTCTTTAAACCTAACTCTACTGCAGAGAAAAGCCCAAGTTTGTAGATCAACCATAATGAGGAGGAATGATTAATGAAGTATTAGTAGGGCAGCAACTGGTTGGTCGAATAAAGCTTTAATAAATAAGTGAGCCGACAAATACTGTTTCTTACATGCAGTATTACATTGGAAACTTGAAAAATGGCATGCAAAAATGTGAAGAGTCTCCTGGGGCTTAAAAGTACAGTAGATGCAAACCAGTGCACCACAAAACATCTGCAAAATAGGCTTAGCTTTGAACAGTTTTATGGCAGCTGGGATACATCCTAATATTGCCTTGACAATGTTACTAGCCTTATCAGAGGCAGGTTTAATTTGCTTTCTCCAAGCTCCAGAGGCTTGGAATATACTGCCAAGACACTTGGAGGGCACTTGCTCAATCAGTTGGTTATTAATATGCCATTGGGTGTTTTCAGCATCTGGGGGCCCCTGAGAAAACCATAACTGATCTTTAAATAACTGTAGGCTAAAGACTCCCACAGTGAGAAACAGTGCTGCCCTGGTCAGCATTTAAAAAATGGAAGCTAACAGAGACGAGCCAAGAAAAAATTGCATAGTCTGGTCTGGGAGCTCAGTAAATCACATTCCTGGCCAGAAACAGAGAAATGACAAATATAAAATCAAATCAGGACAACTTGCAAAAGAACCCAAGTAAGCAATGGAAAAATAGTTTTATTATGGCTCAATTATACTTGTTCCACTGGGCCAGGGAGAAGAGGTTCATCTCAATCCAAAGGGGCCAACTTACTTCTGGGTTTTTGTTTTATGTTTGATCCTATTATTTTAAATGTCTGTTTCTTGATTATTGTTAACTATAATTAGCCCCTCTGGGATGGGTGGCATATAAATATACTACATAAATTAACAGTAAATAAACATGGATGTCTTTTGGAGTTTCTATATCAGTTATCAAGAACAACTTCACCTCACCGCTTTTTTCTGCGCTTGGCTGTCTGTTCTTCTGCAACTATCTTATTCTTTTGAAGCTTCTTCTGATATTCTTCATCCAATTTTTGCTAGAAATGGATACAATAAATAAAATCTAAAATTGTAAACAAGTCTCCTAAAACATACTTATGAAATTTATCAAAAGTGCACATTTACTCAAAAGAGCCACCTTAGTAATTTCCAAGTATATTTGGAAAAAAACTATGTCTTTGAAAGTATGAATGCTGTCATCTACTGTTTACTGTATAAGCAAAACTGGGTCTATATCTCATCTAAAAGAGTGAGCTGCAAATTGAAGAGCTCCAGGGTTATGAGAGCTGCAATTACAATACATAGGAGGGTGCCAGGTTGGAAAGTCTGTTTTAAATACTAAAAGCTTACTACTGTTGAGTACTTACATTGAAAACATGACTCTGTTATTGTAGTTTGTCTTACATAAAAGTCTTTCTATCATACAATAGCTCTGTATGGTACTAATCCATAATGTAGTTTTTTAAAAATTGGATTTAGTATATCACATGAACATAGAACCTGTTGTTTGTGGTGACTTCATGCAATCTTACATAAGAACATAAAAGATGCATTGCTGGAT
>JAJFZI010622083.1:122-10672 GCA_022379055.1 Anilios bituberculatus
ACCATGACCTGTGGGCCCCGGGTGTNNCAGACCCTAGTGATGCCTCTGATTTCAATTAAAGCGTTTATTTATTTAAAATCAGCCAAAACCTGCTGTGGGAATAGAAGCTAATTGCACAAAGCATGTGCACACCACTTAGAGTTCTTCAGAATTATAGAGTGTTATAAATATAAAATATAAATAAATAACAGTGCAGAGGAGGCTGCAGCAGTTCAGATGTCACAGAAGAGTCTGCAGAAGGTTGGATGGTATGCCAGAGGCTATGGTCATGCAAGTCAAAGAACAGAAATGTGGTGTTTTATTGTTAGTATATACTTAACTCTCCAGCACCCCGCTACTTCTTAGTGCCCACCTAGGGCAATCCAGCACTCTCTCCTGGGGATACTTTGGGAATCACTGGTTTAAGGTGTAAGAAAAGGCCAATACATTTCTCACTTAAATATCAAGTGAGTTGCTATTTCCTCTTAAGTCTTTATCATATAATAAAAACTGGACAAAGGAAAGACTAATTCATCTTACAGATTAACCAAGACCTCTTAGAACAATATCAGGGATACTTTAGTTAGGAAAGATCTTGCTTTAAGATAGGGGCATTAAACCATTTGACACTCTGCACTTTCTATAACTGTAAGTGCTTATTGACATAGCTTGCAGTTGTATGTAGCTACATCTTTTCATTTAGGACACAGTAGTAAGGCTCCCTTAACTGTATTCTCAGAATTTACAGCCATCCGCAGATGACTGTCATGTTCTAGAACCAGGCTCTTTAATAATGTTACCAAAAGATTTCTTATTCTGGGAAAAAGTCAATATGAGTCAAGCCTGTCAAAAGTCACTGCTTAGGACTTATACTATTGGAGGTATCCTGGCATGTGTCCTAATCCTACAAAGCTCATTCAACAATTTCTGTACAAGAGGCAGCAAAGAGCTATTAAAATTATTACCAGAAAAAAGTAAGCATCCACCACTGTGGATCATGGTCAAAGATCTTTATGTATTAGACATTTCTCTGCTTCTGATAATTATTATCAGACACATTTTGATGAGATTTTGTACTTTGTTAATTCTGACTTTTTCTACTCTATCTATTGCGCTCAAGCTAAAGACACTAAGGAAATTCCTCTACAAGTGACTTGTGGACTTTCCAACAGTTATCCAAAACAATGGTACTGAGGACAGACTTTACATTATTACAGTACTGGCTGGGTGATATTATGAAGACACTGTTAAGTCACTGGTGGGGAAACTGCTTCAAAATTATATCCTTTATTGCAGAGTAAAAACAGATAAGTGAAAGAAATCAGTAAGAAATAAAGAGGACAGGTGCAGCTGAAATGGAAAATGAAATAATATATTCCCATTATGAGGTCTTTATTATGTATCCTATGCTTACAGGTTTCTCTTTAAATCTTTCAAAGACTAAAATTTCCCATCTATAATCCATTCTTATAAAAAACAAATAAACAGAGTATGATTGCACAATGCCATAAACCCAGCAGCATCACAATGGTTGGTGATGCTTGGGATTGATAATGTCATGATTATGCATGCACATGCAAAGCATACAAACATGCAAACAGGCTAATAAAACTGGAAGTTACACAATTCTGACCCTCGCGTCTACCATGCTGGAGCTGTAAGTCCCTTCTCCAGGGCTTCGGCATCCTTCCACTTGGAAGAAAACAAAGCCAAAACCCTGGGAAAGCCTGCCTGGCCAGAGTGGAAATTGGGATCCCAATCCAGGCAGGCAGGCTTGCTTTCCTTTTCCCCCATCCCTCTCCTTACCTTTTGGTGGGTCTGCTACAGACTGTCAGGGCCTGGGCCTGATGCTGGGCATTCTGAACATGCTCAGAATGTTCAGCATGCTGAGAATGTGGCCTGCTGGCAGGCCTTCAGGTAAGGTAAGGAGAGGGAACAGGGCAGTCTGCACTCCCCAAGGGGGTGGCTTGCACCCAAGGGGACAGCCTGGGGCACCATACCCCCAGCAGCCCCACCTAGCAACACTAGTGCAAAAATCTTTAAAAAATTCTAATCCTAATCATTTGTATCTATCAATGTGACTATCAGTACATATTTTCCTGTGGCAGAATGATAACCACTATGTAACTTAATATAGCCAGTTCTCCTACATATTTGTACAAAAATGTGTCATGGGATGAAATGACAGTGCCAGATGTTGCACACAGGCTGCTTACACTTGATGTATCCCTAAGTGTGTCTTCTCAAGGTAAGTTCAATGGGATATTTTCCCAGTTATTTGTGTATTGGATTATAGCCTTAGAAAAATGAAAACGATAAATGGCACACCAATGCTACAAAACATAACTTTTATCCTGAAAAAGAGACATGATTGGATAACCCATCTCTTAATATAAATATAGGGGAAAACCTAGGTTTGTTGATAGGAAATTGTTCTATCTGTCTGAAATATTAAAGAAAATTGTTTGCAGTATCATTGGGTTTTAAGATTGCTTTGCTATTTTTAAGCATGCTTAGTAATATTTGAAATAAAGGACAACTACAACTTTGTAAGTGGTTGTTACATGGTTTAAGCAAGTCTCTAAAAAAGGGCTAAGAAGAATCCAGGGCTCCTCCCTGTTATGTGCTTCAGGTTTGTCATCTCAGTAAGAATACCTTAGCATGATGCAAGTCAACTCCATACATAGAAAGTTTCTTGGCATTTTCCAAGAAATGAATCTCTGCTTCTCCAGGTGTCATGCCCCTTTAAAAAGAGGGGAGGGGGGGGAGAGAGAGAGAGAGAGAGAGAGAAATCATCATAATCAAACACTGACTGTTAGGCAAAAGCCTGGCATTTTTAAAAAGGACTTTTGTATGACAGAGATAAGAACACATAAGTTATGCATCTGCTTTAAAATACTGCTTATTCCTGATACTGGCTATGGAAGACAAAAACATACTCACCGATATGTCTTATGTAACTCCATAATACGTTCTTCCAATTCTCTAGTCTGGTTTGGAGCAAAACGCAGTTCACCAACATAGTTGCCAACATGCTCTTCGTTATCATAATCTCCCAATTCAGCTTGTACAGCATAGGAGCCTAGCAATGCATGTGTTACAAAGGAACATGGCAAACGTCCACTGATGATATCTGCTCGGAGCTGCAAGCACAGGTAATACCTAAGGAGAGGAAGAGGTCAGGAAGTTGTAATGTCCATAAGGAAAACAAACAAGAAGATAACTAAGGGAGGATCTATGCTTCCAGCAAATGCTACTTCAAGTATTAAATTCTTAATCTGAATAACTTAAAATTAGAAATATTTTGATGTGAGGGATACCCAACCAACAGTTTATCAGAAGCTTGATAAACTGAGGGTGAAAAAATATGTCAGTAAATAAAGCCACAGTATTTGGTCAATGATCTTCCTTCCTCCAACCAGGAAATATATAAAATTCTTGTTACAGTGCAGATATTTTGCAAAATAGGTTCCCTTTTTTCTGACAAACAAAACAGATGACTGCATCAATTCTAACCCCTAACCCTAACCCAATCCAACATCAACACCCTCCCAATCAACTCCCAGCATGCATGGGATTACTAGGACCAATTCTTTGCCTCTGGAAGCATATTTCATTTTTCCAAAGCCCAATATAAACAGTAGAAGCAATAGGTTAGAAATTCATTATAGTATTCTACTGCTCATGAAGTAGTGCTGGGATCAAATCCCAGGGAAAAAATAATGAGGGTTTGGGCATTTTTCTCAACACATTCTCTGGTTTCACAAATTGGTTTAGAATGGCTTCTTGCAATGTGTAAAACCAACCATTCATATAGGATTTGGCTAATACAAACATGGATTAATTCACCTTGTGATATCCTCTGTGAGTTGGGAAGGATCTGGTGGATAAAACTTGACTGTGAAGGCAAAATTCCAGGGCCCACCTAAGTAAAACAGAGAGGAGGAAATGGGAAAATATTAGGGAGTATGTAAAAGGTGATGCATAGAATTAAACTGTCTCTAGCGGTTAGGGTGCTGGACTAAAAGAGAGGAAACCTGAGTTTTAATCTAAGCTGAGTGATTTTGGGCTGGGCCAGTCGTTCCCTCTCAGTCCTATCAAAAACGGAATGGCAGATCTCCCAAGAAAACCCACATGTGTGTGGAGTTCTAGAAACCAAGTGTGACTCAAAAACGAAAACAAAAACCCAAAAAATCAAAGGCATCCTTGACTTTTGCTTCCATTATTTGATTACCTCACATTCTCCTTCATCCTAAATGCCCAAAAAAACTTAAAGAAGACAAATTCATCAGAATCATCACAGATCTCTGCTTGACTGGATGTTAACAGCAGAGGTAAGCAGCGGGGTGTGCTTGCCTGCTAAGGCCTACAATAAGCAAAAGCGCCTTTGCTGTGCAGAGAGACCATGACTTTGCTGTTGCCATGGAAACAAGCTCAAGTCCCCAAGAGGGCCTGCTGTTGGGAAAAGACCTCCTGCAGTTATCTTTTTAAGATTCAACACAGCCAGCTGTTTTAGAAGAAAAAAATGAGAAAAAGGGACTTCTCCATTTCTAAAAATTGAAAGAGTAAAGCTGAGAATGCTAAAAATATTGTCCAAAGCACTGTACTTGACCTACATTTTAAAACTAAGACCTTTCATTTATATAGCTTTCATGAGTCGGAGAAGTCATTTGTTTTGCCTTTACAAAATAAAACAGCTCTCTTTCTGTGACACATTTGGGTCTTGTATTATGATGGAGCCTAAACTACAGAGCTCTTAGAAAAGAAACTGCTGATGAATTAAGACAGCAAACATTTAAATGGAATCTCTAGGGTGCAAAGAAAAGCCATCTCTGTACATTCTGATGAGTTTAGAGAAGGGGTGATGGTGCTGAAAATAAGCTTGTGCTTTCTTAAATGAGATTTATTTAATTATTTCTCCAGTTTATACACTGCCACTCTCCCAAGAGACTCAGAACAGTTTACAATAAAAAAAAAACAACAAAATACAGTAGAAAAATAACATTAAAAATCACAGCAATACATTATGTTATACAAACAATCAAGGTGCCAACCTTCACAGTATCTGATTAGCAAAACAACCAACAAAGTGGTCCCAAAGTGACTAGTGCAGCATTCATCCTCCCCAGGCCCGACAGAGCCAGGTCTTAAGCAATTTATGAAAGACCGGTAATGTTGGGGCCAAGCGCAGTTTAAGGGGCATGGTGTTCCAAAGGGTTGGCACCATCACAGAGAATGTCTGCCCCTGCGCAATTGCCAACCTACACTGACATGTAGGTGGCACCTGGAGGAGCCCCTGCCCCCCTCTGATGTGCCCTAGAGTGGGATCAAAGGAGATATCTGGGAAGAGATGGTTCTGTAGGTACCCCAGATCCAAGTCATGTAGGACTTTATAGGCAGTGACCAGCACTTTGGATTGCACCCAGGAGCAAATCAGGAGCCAGTGCAGCTCACGCAATAGAGGTGCCACATGGAAATACTAAGGCACCCCTATGATCACTTGCACGACTTTATTGTAAACCAGTTGAAGCTTCTGAATATTCTTCAAAGGCACCCCATGTAGATCATGTTACAATAAGCTATGCAAGAGAAGATGAGGATGTGGATGACTGTGAGCAAGGCCTCATGGCCAGGTAGGGGCACAATTGTTACACCAGGTGAACCTGGGCAAAGGTCCTCCAGCCATGTCTGCCAAATGCTGTTCAAACAGCAGCTGCAAATCCACGAGGGCCCCCAAATTGCATATTGTATCTGAGGGGATCAGTGCAAGTCCCCCCAGAGAGAGAATCAAACACTCCCCTGGATCCTGTGGGGTCAAACCCAGAGCCACTTGGTCTTGCTGGGCTGAGTCAAACCCTTTTCCATCCCATCCAGGCCCCTACAGCCTCCAGGAACTGGGACATCACTGAGACTGCTTCACTGGGGCGGTTAGGAATAGAGATACATAGTTGGGTATTATCAATGTACTGATAATGACCCACACCATACTGTCAGATGACCTCACTCAGTGGCTTCATATAGATGTTGAATAAGAGGGGTGAGAGGACCGAGCCCTGAGGTACCCCACATAAGAAGGGCTTAGGACCCAACTTCTGCTCTCCCACCAACACCAAATGGAAACGGCCCCAGAGAAAGGAGGAGAACCACAGCAAAGTGGTACCCCCAATCCCCGGAGCAGCTCCAGCAATCATGATCCCATGATTGATGGTATCAAAAACTGCTGAGAGAACTAACAAGACCAGGATAGTCACACCATCCCTATCCTGGTTCTTCCAGAGGTCATCAAGCACTATGACCAAAGCAGGATCCTGGACTGAACCCCAACTGGAAAGCCAGAATGCCAATGTTTCCTGAGGTATCAAAGCAAAAAGTTTCAACAGGGAAAACTGCCCACAGTATACTGTCCAGGAGAAATGCAGATCCTGGTGGCCATAGAACGCTGTTCATGAGGGTAAAATCCAAGCAAAATGAATTAGAGTTGCTCAGAAGAGTACATGGCTCCCTGGACAGGCTCATTCAAAACGGCAACATTGTTTTTCAGGTTGTAGTTGTACAATAAGTTTTTAAATAAAAAATATATCATGTATGATGTGTGATTTTTAGGTCAGAGGCAGACATCATAAAGTTGAGTGTTAGACACCAGTTACACTTACATTCCCTCTGAAGAATATTATAGTAAATTTCTGTAAGGGATTCACAGGTCATGAGAAGCCATAGTTTATTTAATGGATTGCTGAATGAACCACAACTGATTGTATTTTCATACTAAGCCTCAACGTTTAGCTTTGAACCAGAAGAGCTAGGTTTATCCATTATGCAAAGTCTAAACCAAACAAATTGCATTTTCTTTAGTTCAGTGTATGAACCTACACTGCTTACTACTTGGAGGCTGTCAAGAGTAAGTAAAACCAGTGATAATAAATGAATAACAATGAACAATGACAACCCCCGCCCCCCGCCCCCTCAAAAAGCTAGAGTTATCTTCCCTGAAATATTCTTGAAATTAGAATATAGTATTCAAAATAATTATTAGCAGGATTTTCAAGTCAAGGTTGCCAGCTGCTTAGTAAACTAGCATATTACAATGTACTAATCTGTTCATTCTTTTTGTTTGTGTGAACTGAGCCAGTTGTGGTTTACTAGTAAGAAGTTCTTTTCTCCCCATTGTTTATCTATCACTCTTTCTCTTATCTATAACAAGAGGAGATAGAGCAGTTGAATGTTAGTTTCTTTCTTGTTGTCTTTCTTTTTCTGTATTGCTACATGCTGCTGTTGCTAGTACTCACTAGACAAAATGTCTGCTCCACAAGGCTTAGCCATAGTATACTGTACCATATAATGATTGATTACATGCATCTTCTTGGATATTACCAGATGCAGAGAATTTCTTATATTAAGAGCTTGCCATTCTCTGATACTTGTACAATATGAAATACAGAGGCAGAACAACAGCTAGAAATTCCGTTTGCTCCATAATTGCCTGAAACAAGATTATTTTCCTCCTGCAAGGCTCTAATTCAAGAGTGAGTGTATGCTGCTTGGCACAGGCGTCATGGCCTGGAGGACACTCTGCAGCCCCTCAGAAAGCACTCCCCAGCCTCCAGAAAAAGTTGGAAAAGCCGTTTCATGCAGTGCTTAGCACCCCAAACAGCTGGGGACCCAGACCCCCCCCCCAGGTGACATCTCTGCTGCTTGACTCTGCTTTCTTTCCAGTGAGGAGAGGGGCTGTCTCACCTACCTCGACTCTTTTGAGCTCCTGAAGGCTTCAGAAAACAGTTTGTACACCACGTTAGAAGTTTACCATTCACTTGGAATGGCTTGAAATTCCAGTATGTTATAGCACTGCAGGACTCACTAACTGCCCATTTCCATGATAAATTCCTGTTTCTGATCAGTCCTGTGACTGGGTGGAAGGGAGCAAGAGGGGATATGACCAATTATGACACTTCTGTTTTCTCAAATGAACTAATATCTCCATCATGGAATGCCAAAGAACAGAAGATTGCTCTCAAGCATCTCTGAACAAAAGAAGCAATCTCTGAATGCCTCAATACCAGGGCTGGAGATGAGGTAGCTTCTCTCCCCAAAGGTTTTAGGCACAGTAAATCTATCTCTGTTAATGATCATTAATAAAAACACCCTCTTAGAAAAATGGCAGTAGAAATCTATCTAATACATGAAGCGAGGCACACTTAAATCCCATTCACTTCAACAGCTTACTATATTCCCAAAGAATCTATGAAAGCATTTGTTCAGTTTAGAAAATATTAGCTTCAATGCAATAAATTTACACAGTGGTCTTATTTTGCAAAATGCTTAATTTTTGACTATATTCTTTTGGGTGGTGGTTTTCAGGGCAATCTAAACCATCCATGCTTTGAGCTACTCACTGCGAATCTGTTTCTTTATTTCCTTAGAGGGATCCAGCCAATTCTGAAAAGATATGAGAGAGCACATTAAGAAGAAATCCCCTTGACTACAACTACTGAAACAGACATAATACAATTTTATTTGGAATAGTCAAACTTACCTTCTGACTATCTGAGTCACAGAATGTGAGTCCAAAATAATCCTTCTCCAACAGATTCAGGTGCTCACAGACCATGTCAAAGAGTACTTGACCCCGAGCATGTTTCTGTAAGGATAAAGACAATATATTATAAATTAAGAACCATATGGACTACATTATCTTCTTTCCAAGCCTATCACACAGGAAAAGAGGGGAAATGGCCCCCTTAGATTGATCATGTAATGAAGCAGAGCAATCCTTTCTTTACCTTCTTTGTTAGATGTTTACAGAGCTAGAATCGTAGGTTGGAGGGATTTTATATGGCCAACTACTTCACCCCAAACTTTTGCTTAATTTAGGTTAGGTTGTAGTTGAACCCACAAATTAAAAAATTACGTTGACTTTCTCTCTGATTTAAATCTCTCCCTCTTCTTCCCCCACGTCCTGGTAGTTTTCAGGCCAAATACTAATCAGCCTGACCCTGCTTAGCTTTCAAGGTAAGCCAAGCGTGGATGAAACACCTGGCCAAACTTGACTTGTTCTGGTTAGTCCTTAGATGTGAACTATCTTAAAAATATCAGGGCTATAGGTTTGACCCGTGGTGGTGAACCTATGGCATGCGTGCCAGAGGTGGCATGCTGAGCCCTCTCTGTGGGCACGCGGGCCATTGCCCCAGCACAGAGTTCGCCACCTGGCAGGCATGGCAAGGTGAGACCAGGTGGCGTGGGCCCAGGTGAGATCGAGCACCAGTGGAGGCGCCTCCTACACAACCGCCTCTTCAGGCTTTGCTTGGCGGGCGCAGCCGGCAGCTCCGCAGGCCAAGAAGCGCAGCGCCCATTGGCCAGCACCATCCCCCGGCAATGCAGGCACTGGTCGGGCCTTGCTTGGGGAGGAGCCTCGGTCTCGTCGGCAAAGGAATCAAGATGGCGGTGCGGCACTCTGTCTCTAAAAGGTGCGCCATCACTGGTTAGACTGATTTTTTTAAAAAAAGAGAGGGCAGCAATGGAAAACCACTTCATTAATACAGCCAAGAAAATTGCATAGGTCAAATTCAAGTTTAGAGCATCTTTACCTTTTATTATAAAATATATAGATTATTTATCTAATAATGCTCAAAGAGTCCTTCTTCTGCAATCTTATATCCTCCAGAAGAGTTATATCTCCTATTATTCCTGTCAGACCTTTCTCAACTGACAAAGCAAAACACTTCAGGAATATATTTCTCAGGATACAAAGACTCCATTAAAATAGATTTAATGGAACAAAACAAAAAAACCAATTCAAAAAAACTCCAGCCAAGCTGTTTATCAAACATTAGTCCTAACTAACTGCTCTACTAACGGTTAGTAGTGACTCTCTTTTGGGCAGGAGATATAATTTCCATTTGTTCCTTTTTTTTTTTTTTTTGGTAATCGCCTGATCTACTATTGTTCAACCCTGCCAGGTTATCAAGAAATGGCAAATTTAATAAATTTATTAATTTACTATTTTACCTAATTTGAGATAATATGAGCTGTTTCCAATAAATATTGTGTGCCACGCTGGGGAAGCTTTGAAAGCCATCTATAGATGGCAGTGATCAGCCATTCATTCCCAGTAATGTTATCTGCAGATTACTTTTAAATTACTAATCACTATCTTTAAGATTAATGATAATAATAATTAAAAGACCTGCAATTTCAAATTTTCTCTTCCATAATGATTTTCCTTTTAAAATCAGTTGGGCATGCTGTGGATAAAAGAACTTATAGTATTTTAACCTGGGTGAGGTGCCAAAGAAGTCAGCCAGAGAAAAAGAAACGCCCAGCTAGAGCTTACCAGAGAACTGTAAAAACCTCTCTTCCAAAGAATAAAAGTAGCGAATTATTGTTACACAACCTGAATTTACGTTCTACTGTGCCAGAATCCAGAAAGAAAGCCAAGTAATGCCATAAAAGCATTGAACCTATGTGCTTCTGTAAAGAATGTTTAGAGTAGGGGTCCTCAAACTATGGCCCGTGGACCAGATACGGCCCACCAAGGTCATTTATCCAGCCCCCCTAGGGTTGGGAAGCAATGGAAA
>JAJFZI010622119.1:0-10775 GCA_022379055.1 Anilios bituberculatus
ACATCCTGTTTTGAAGATTTATCAATGTTAACTCTAGATAGGGTGGTATTTATTTTTATTGAATTTGTAGGCTACCTAATCTAAAAGGATTCATAGTGGCATATAACAATAAAAGATAATTAAATACAATCAATCAAAAATGAAATAAAGATGGAGTTCCATTCATCCCATTCCATAAACAGACCTAGTTAGCAATTTAAATTTCTTTTTCTGGACTTGGCAGTTCCTATTCAAAATGCAGCAGACAGCTGGGGAAGGAATGTCTTTGGTACACCAGTTTCATCTTTTCTGGATGGGGAAGTCCCATCGTGGTCACTCACCCAGTTACCTGCAATATGTTGGTGTTGATTACTGCAATATGCTCTCAAGCAGCTGCCCTTGAAGATTACTCATAGGTCTGGTACAGAATGTGCAGAGCCAAGTAATTATGCACATGTCTTGGGTGTCCCAGGCATCATCATACCAATAAAGCTGCACTTTTTACCAGGAAGCTTCAGGATGCAATTCAAGGTGTGGTTTATCATCTCTAAAGCCTTATATTGTATAAGACCTGGATATTTGTGGGATTGATTGTGTCCCATTTTGTCTGCCTGTCTGGTAATATCCAAAGAGGAGGCATGAATCAGATCCTATCTGCTTAGGCAAAGTCATCTCACAGGACCAAGGAGATATGCCTTCTCTGTTGCCATATCTGCCCTCTGGAACATCATTCCTCCCAATTTCTGCATAGTCCCAACCTTGCCTGCATTCAAGAAAGTACTCACTGTCATAAAAGCTGAAATTATAACTCAATAAAATAAATAAGGGAAACCTGCCTATATTTAAGATTGTAATGAATATTTACATTTTTGATACAATATCACTTAATATAAAATAAAAACACACATAAAAATCAAATATCAAAATTTTATTCCTAAAATGTAAGAAAAACTCTACTGCAAATTACCGGTATATCGCACAAAATGATAACTGATCCACAAGAAAGATAACTGCTTGGAAAATATCCAGTCTAAATTAGTTGTAAATCTTCAAGAAAATTACAAACAAAAATGACTTAAATAAAACAGCCTGATATATAACTTACTCACTGAAACAAAGTCACTGGCCTTGCAAGCATGTATTTAAGTTAAGGATTACATTATTAAGTCATGGCAGATTGTCAGCTTGCAGCCCTCTTTAACACCAATTAAAAGTGTCACATTGACAATACTGAACATTATAATTAGCAAGAAAATGTTAAAAGGTGACAGGTGATGGATTACATAGTGAAACACAATCCAGAACCCAGTATTAACTGATAATCCTCACCTCTTTGGGGAGCAAGGAAATGAAGTCTCGCTGAAACTGGGGTTCAATCACTTGCATCATATGTTTCACTTGGGTAGGTTCACAACTATCAATCAATTCATCTAAGGCGAGTAACTTCTCTGGTCCACTCCAGCTCTGAGAGATACAAAATTATATTTACTTTTCATACTAATGGTTTACAATATTATTGAAAATTTTTACATTTAGAAATTGTTCTCATTAAAGTGAAAAATTACGACAAAACCTAATAGGTATGATAAGTGTAATTCAAGCAACAACAAAAAACCATGTCCAGTCATTTGTTATGTTCCTTTTAAAAAGTTAAACTTTAAATATAAAGAGGACAGGTTAAAACATATGTTCCAAATTTATTTATTTTTTTAAACAGGCATCTGCAGGATGGGTCAAGAGAGGCAAGATGACATCTGTGACTGTGTGATTGAAGCCCTGCCCCCTTTGTATGTGTATGTTGTTGATTTACATATAAAAGGGGCAGAACATAATTACCACTGTCAATCTTTCATGCAGGCTAGCCTGATCATAAACCAAAGAACAACGCAAGGCTTTATTGAAGAATAATAATAGAATCTTGAAAGTCTCCAGAGAAACTTTCCTTCACAAGTTATACTTTGTAGCCTTAAACAGGGTTGATCTGAACCATTTCACACTGCTTCTCCTCCAATGTCTAGAGCTGCGTAGCCTATTTTGAAACGTTGGCTGATTGTTTATTTCCTATACATTTTCAAGGTTAGTTGTAAACTATGTTGACCTATTTTTAAACCCATCCACCTGGTGGATGTCCCTGTTTTTTAATTTTAAGGTTCATTTGGCCTATTTATTTCCAAAACTTTCTTACAGCTCTGTGTACATCTACCACATTATAATCTTTCTAATTCTTGGCTTTAAAGCAATACTTTTCAACAAAAGTTTACATTAAAAATGGTAAAATTCTGACCAATATACTTCGTATTTCTATTAATGCACAGCATGACATTTGAAGTTTTAATAAGGCACTTATCAACCAATACATTGGATTAGCAAAACCATTTGCAGGAAAAAAATAACTGAATGTATACCATATCTGACAAACTCATATCTCAAACTCATCTGTGCTGAAGTAGTTTTGGTATGTTATGTGAATATATCTTATAAAGACAATTACGTTGTAATAAATAATATAAAGATATAACCCACTTTGAAATAAAATTTTCAATACCAGCAGGCTTTCTTTTTGATAGGGCAAAATAATTCTGGAAAAGGTGGTTCCTGATATAGCTTGCAGTCATGCCACAAACAGCTTTGCAGGTAACCAACAACAGTTTGAATTAGCCCAGACACCTGTACAATATATACTACAGTTATACTGTAGTAGTGAATCTCTCCTATTCAGATCACTCCATTCTGTACAAGTTGATGTGGTTTCCATGTCATCTTCAAAGTCAGCCTCACAAGAACTACCTACCACTGTATAATTATCTGATTTAAATGGCTATCATATTATTATCTCTCTTCTTGATTAGCTAAGAAAAAAGCCGCATATTCATTTATGTTTACATTTTATTTTCTTGAACGCTATGTATGTGTGATGGAATCACTTTGAGTTTCATTTCAGCTGAAATTGGTTCTTTTCCTAGCAGGATGAAAATGAAGCCTGGTTTGGAAAATGCCATTCTCTGTTCTCCTGAGATAGAAGGGAGGGGGCTCCCAGCTAAGCATGTTTGAAAAAATCTCCTTCCTTGTGGTCTATGAGAACTGTATTGTGCTTGGTACTAGAAAGATAAGGTATGCTTGTTAGCAGTGTATACACATCTGTAATGCCTAAGCTATGCTTGTTGGAAGTTTAGAGAAGCCAATATTGCTTTGAGTGCTTTGTGAACTCTTTGTGGTATTCAGAAGAACCATGCATGAGACAAACATGTGACCACAGTTACTTGTCTGGTTCCTTTCAGCTTCTATCTGGCTACTTCATATGCTGAATATCTATATGTTGCTAATAAAGAATATTTGCTGCTAAGCTGAGTCTCTTCATGCCTTCACCTAAAGGGTGCTAGAGAAAGCTATCACAAAACTATCATATACTATTACGGTATGCATTCATCCTGGTTTCTAAACTTTATTCTACTATTTTTGCAGGTAGCCATTGCCTGTTAAATTAAACGAGCCTTCTAAAAATGAGAAGGCATTGAAAAAATATTATAGCTTAAGAATAAAGATCCTATATATTAAAGCAGATTGCTAAAATGACAAAGACAATAATCTTACATTGATCTGGTTTAACATTCACTGAATGGCTTACTTCACAGTAAAGCAGATATAGAATTCTACTGTAAATGGAACAACTGTAAAATTATTGTGTAAAACAGCCATAATATAAAATTATGACTAACAGCTTCAAATAGGTCCTGTGCCCCTTTATTTCAAAACTACAAAGGGATAATCATCAATGAGCCAAACCATATAGTTATCTCAGGAACTTGGGTGTGTATTATCTGAACATAGACTTTAGTTCATTTTGAGATCTATAAAACATGTATCTCCTTTTCTATTTTTATTTTACACACTTTTTATTTTGCCACAAACTCCATGGTATGGCAAAATATCCTAAGAAATGCTGCACATTATAAAAATTAGCCAACAGATTGCCAAGATACCCTTTCAGAATCTACAGTTTTTATGAGTCATAAACAGCAATTTTGAACTATGCTGAGAGGAATGTGCTGTGAGGAAAAACACAAAAGTATACCAACCCATTCTGATGTAATTAAAATTCACAGATTCATAATAACGGTCTAGGAGTAAAACAAAAGATTGGTTCAAATAGACAAGGATATGAGCAATATATTTAAAGCTCCAAGAAATAAATGTGCATGCTTGCAAATCCGCAGTAATTTTGTTTATATTAAATATGAGTAAGATGCAAGCAAAATGGTGACACAATAGTATAGTATTTTATATCCTACTTAATTAACAGATAGAACATATAAAATTGACACTGACATATATTAAAACTAAATCCTAACATGCCTTATTAGAGTGAAATAAAAGCAATTAACCCACATCTGAATTTTAATGTTAAACCTGGTAGTTTCTCTAAAAAGGGCTGAGCTTCCCTACAAAGATTTTTTGTGATTTGGGAGAGTCCTCCAGAATTCCTGGCTCCTGTTTAAGTGCAGGTGAGACTATGGCTAAGGGTCTTTAGCAGCTCTGATTGGTATGCCAACTGCAACCTACTTGCACCTGGAAGTGAAGGGAACTCTGGTTAGAGTGCTGTAATGCACTTTATGTACGGCAACATTTGGAAATAACCCAAAAGACACAACTGCTCCAGTAATTAGCAGCCAGGTCCCACCACTGCAGGATAACACCCATTTTGATCTCACTGCATAGGGTATTAAATTGCTTCTTTGCCCAGTTCAAATTCTAGAGTATCACCTAGTAAATCCAATAAGGTATAACCATGGCACATAAGATAAATCTGTGCCAAAACTGATTTTGCTAGTAAGCTTTGAGCATTTCAAGATCACCTGCTAAGCATCCCATTCACTCCACAAAAAGTATATGGAATTTCAATAGGTGGCCTTGTCTGTAGTGGCCTTGTGTTTTAGAATATATATTCTTTATTCTGTTCTTATTCTATCACTCCTTTAGCCCTAATTGATTGATTATAAGTATTCCATCTTTGCATGTGCTGCATGTTATTTTTCTATCTCTGTTATCTTCCTTTGTCTACATTATCCTAGCCCTGAATCTGTAAGTGGTCTACAAATATTGTAGCTACATAACTAGTACATGGTACCCAACACAAAATGCATACTATACGCAAACCTTATAAACACTGGTTGTATTTGAATAATTAAGGTCAAAGCCCTATATTTTCGAGACTTAAATACAATTTAAGGTTTTAAGGTTTACTTGTGGGGAAACAAAATAGAGATGAAACTGTGTAATTCAATTTTATGAAAATTAGCATGCTAAAGTAAATGAACTTACAAGGACAAAGTATAGCGTTCTATTAACAGATTACAATTTTTGGTGATGTTTACCTTTAACCAGGTATGTAACAGTGCAGCTATTATTTTCCTTTCCTCTTCCCCCATTTTTTTTCTGTCAGGGCTATTTTAAGGTACATGTTCTGAACTTATGGTTCCTACTTATAAAATACAGTATCTATTTTGTCTGTCTGTCTGTCCATCAATCCATCCATACACACACACACACNNNCACACACATATACATGCATATACATACACACTATATATATATTAACTTTGTTTAGAGCTATGGACTAGACAGTAGGCTGCTCAGTCTTCCAGATTAATTCCAAAAGGTGCTTTGGACTATGAAGGAATGTGAACACAGCATTTGTCTGCAGCATATCAAAATGCTGAACTCTTTCCTGGGATCATGTGGCGGCTGCAAAGGACAGCCACAAAAACTAAGGAAAACGCACAGCTGCTTTATAGAGTTGAGATAGGTGCAGTGATTTACAAATTGTTTCCAAGTGCTGCACAATTGCAATAGACAGCAGGCTAAGATTACAATACGTAACTTTTACTGATGAATACTACATGCAAACATTTCTATATAAAAGTTTTTGAAAATTTTTCAATTTTTAAAATTGTTTAAAATGGAAACAACCAATTTCATTTCTAATTAAGAATAAAACCATATGAATATTGTGCCATTAAACATATAGTATGTAATTAACCTAATAAATCCAACCAGGGCCAATTTTTACGAGCAGGATATATAAAATACATAGAGCAGCTATGTTCATTATTTAAACAGAAAAGTAAAAAGTAGTATACCTTTGCAATTAAATAGTCTTTATTTATTCTAAGAGGACATTCTTTCAATTTGTAAGTTCCAAACAGCTAGCTATGGAAACTTAAATTACCTGAAACATTTTCAGCCATTCTTGAAGTCCAGTTGGAGGCTGGATAGATGTAATGCGGCGGCGTTGCTGTCCTTGACCATTGGCTGCTCTCAGGTCTCCAAAAGTAGTAGGTGTTGCTGAACAAGGCACAAGCCCAGTAGTGCTATGGCAGAAAGAAGATCAATTTCAAAAAAATACTGACATTGATTAAATACGGTAACTCACTAGTATTTTTGTCATTATTTTTTTAATTTAAGTTGATTAGTCAGAGAACAAACTATTGCTGCAGTTACGTACCTGGGCACCAAGCATGCTTACAGGAAATCTGATTTGGCAAAAGACCCTAAACATATGCACACATGCAATATGACAGCAACATCCCCTTAACAAAACTTTTGAAAACATAAAATAATGAAAGAATATATCAGTAATCATGGAACGCTGTCATTTGAAAATAAAATTGTAACACCGAGAGATCCGTTAGTAAAATACACTACTTCAGTAGACATAGATGCTGGCAGCACATCAAATACAGAAGCATTCTGCTAAGAAATAATACACTAGCATTCTTTTGCACTTTTAACTTATGAGCAGTTAATGTGCAAATAAGTACTACACTCCTCAGTGGACAACATCCAGCATTATGGAAGTAGACTTCTGTTTATTCAACTTGCTTTGTCTTCCCTTTAAAGTCATCCAAATCTGTTCTGGAATATCCACTAGCAGAAGCACATCATTTACAGGTCTGCCTTAGATACATTATATAAAATACCTAACTTAACACAATGTCTGACTAGCAGTAATCTTTGCTTACAATTCTAGGCTTGTTCTCATAATATTTCTAATTAGGATATTTATTACTAATATATATTTGAATATTTGGGAGATGAATACTTCCCATTTCTGAAATTAGAAATTACTATAGGACTCATATTTAAAAAATATTGGTGTCCGAATACTATATAAATGTAGTTATCTAGGTTCTATATTTGTTTTTAGTATTTAAGGTTAAAAGGAACTAAGACTATGAAAACTAACTATATTCTCTGCTTCAGAGAAAACAGTTAAGATGAACAGAAACCAAAAATACTCAAAATGCAACAATTATCTGATTGTGTAAAATAGCCTTTGTGTTAATAGCACAATTTTATCATTTTATTTTACATTCTTATATTGAAGGCAAAATTAGACACTCTAAGGACAGCACTAGATTGGAAATTAAATTATTTTATTTTTCAGTTTAAACTTCCTCATGAATATCATAATACAGAAGTCTTTATTATTTGAAAAACACAGCTTGGATTACACAGTGAAATAGGGCTAATGTTAAAGGAACATCTGTTTCCAATATAAGTTACTCATGTGAAATTAATTTTACATATTTTGCCTATTAATTCAAATCCAAGAAAGTATGTAGGAGCTTATAATGACATTGCTTTATATGAATTTCTATATAGTATTTTCCAGAATGTAAAAATATTTATTTTTTTAACAGTGCAGTTATAACAAGACCAATTAGGTTAAAATGCATTAAAAAAACTCTTTATTTCTTTAATGCTAATTTAAAAAAAATAATCAGTTAATCAATAATGTCTTTTCTTGCAGTTTAATGCAGCTGAACATATAGCTAAATTTATATAAATGAATATATTTCAACTGATAAGAAATTTAAAAGAAAATGAATTCATTTATAAATAGGAGGTAACTAGTGTATTAAAGCAAATTAAGTTTTACAGTGATGCAGATTTGTACATCATAAAATGCTGCAGAACTGTATTCAGTTGTTATGGCAACCAGTAAGTAAAAAAAACTGAACTGAATGCACTGATACAAAAATTCCTAGCCAAAAGAAATTAAAGGTTGCTAAAACTGACAAGCCTGCCTCATAGTAAATGTATATTGCTTTAATTTATAAATGGAATGCCATACTATGGAAAGGTTATAATTCAATGAATCAGGAAGTATCAGTTGCATGCAAGAAAGTTGTAATTAACTTCAGGTATGTTGTCAATTCTATATTTGAAATACTCCAGAACATAGATAAACAAACTGTACAAGATTCTTTTCAGAGACAGTGCTATTAAAAATGCAGTGAAAAGCCTACATTTTCAATTGAGAACTAAAATTCTGAATTCTGTTCTTAATACATTTTTTAAAATGTCAATTTCAGTCCTTTTCAGAGAGGTATGTAGACTGTTTACTAGTTCTGATATAACATGAAATAGGTGTCTCAAAAGGAGGTAGTAAATTATCTGGAATAGATGGCAGATTATACACCAAATTACCTTGTATATTCTGAGACTTTACAGGGTTTCTTTCCCAGTGAGAAAGAACGGACCTCGGAGCCATGGTCCAACTTTCTCTTCATCTGTAAAATGGGACAAATAACAAGATGTCAGCTTAAGTTAGGCCTTTAATGAACAGGGTGGTGATGCTTTACTTCTCTCTCCCTGTTCCATTCACATCACTTTGAAAGACCCATTTAAGTGCAACCATTTGCTTTATACTGTAGTTAAAACTGACAAACAGAAATTATTCCAATGGCGCAACAACCTTCAAGTCACTCTTGTATAGTATAATCATAATCATCTGCTGCATTATGATTTATTTCCACAGACTTATTTATTACATTTGGTATTCTATAAATACATAGGTTTAAAACATTAGTAGTTATAAGCTGCCTGGAAAGAAAGAAAGAAATGCTAAAAATATTAAACAGAGTGGGATGCTATTTTACTTAAGAAATATGTTATGAACAGGAACCAATGCACATTAAACTACTTTTCTATGAGACATTTCTTCTATTTGCAATTTCTACTGATGGATTTAAGAACACTAACATATTTCTAATGCAAATAATAGGGAGAAGGAGTGAAGAGTGTGAATGTATGAAACATGTGTCTATCTGTTTCACTGTCACCCATTGAAAAATGTTTTTAATAGAATTTGTTTAAAGCAAGACTTGCAAAAGAAAATTTATTCAGGAATGGGCATACTGAGTTAGTTAAATGTTAGTACATTTAGCAATAAAAAAAAATTGTTAGGCAAAAAAAGGACAAAAAACCTGTATGCAAGTAATTGAAATTGCTTAATACTTTAATATTTATAATGCAAAACTTTTTAGATTTGCTCCTACAAAGAAACAGCCAGATACACTGGCTAAGATACATAGCAAATATGTGTGTTTGAACAAAACAAACATTTGATTTGGTGGGATTTACTTTTCTCAACATAGTAACTGCTTAAAACAATTATTATCATACCAGATTTTGGATGTAATTTACAGTGCCTTTTAATACATATTGCTTTTATTGTTTTCTGTTAAACTAGATATTTATTATTGCTTGTGCTGTGATAACAAAGGTACACAAAAAATTTCAAAAAGTTTTTAAAATGTACTTACATACATCACCCAACATGGTTTTTTTAACAATGTTCTATTTAAATTGTTATGCTTATTCATTTCACTTTCTCAGTAATGAAGCAGTTCTTATCATTAACAGTATCTGTATGCCTTTGACTTATACAGGCAAAACACAACATGTTACATTATAGAACAAAATACTCAGACAAAAAAATGAGAAGGCTCCTTCTTTAAATAGAAGAAACAGAATGATGTAAATCATATTCTTCTCCAAATGCAGGAAAATAGGAAAACCAATGAAAAGGACTTATATTACTATAGACCAACTCCATGCTAACATCAGCTTGTTTCTTCAGGGAAAAAAACTTTTATATTTGAAATTAAACTGATTTTCTCTTATTGGATAGCATGATACAACAACAACAACAACAACAACAACAACAAAAATAACTGAAAATATGATATTTTTATTTAGACAAATTTTGGGGATCATTATTGTAACACCAACTCTCACTTTAAACGTAAGTTCATTGTTTCAAGAGTACTGGATATATTAATGGTTTCTACACTTGCCAAATGACATAATCTCTCATTTTCTCAATATTTGTTTCAAACTTTTTATATCCCTTTAGACTGTAATATGTTACTCTACACTTCATACTATATTAATAATAAATCATCAACTGCCAAACAAAACATAAGTTTATTCCTTTCATAATCAAATGTTATAGCACAATTAAAAACATGATTCATAGGGAAATATCAGAATTAGGAAGTAGTATTCCCAGCATTATTATTTGGAAAAGCAAATCCTGCAGCCTGTACTCTGCATTGCTACTGGGAATGCACCAGGAACATTTTTAAAATATCTCTGAGCCAACGATCTACATGTAAGCATAAAAAACTAGTTGCCTCCAAGGGCAACTGGACTAACAAAAAGGAAATAACATGCATTGGAGCACTCTTATCAAAAATAAGCTTAAAGTGCTGAGCCGAATATGAAGAGCCAGTTCAGCGAAAGGTAAATAGTCTGATTTTTGTTTCTCATGCAAATTCTAAAATAAAAGGATTTCACATCTGACTGAGCCTTTTCATTATTTGCCTTTATCCAGCACACAGAATGTTAAGCATCCAGCCACCCGGGAGGGGGGGGGGGAATAGAGATACTGCAGCCATCTACAATGATACAGATCCCCCCCCCCCCTCCCTCTTTTCCCCCAACACGCA
>JAJFZI010622160.1:3257-14685 GCA_022379055.1 Anilios bituberculatus
TAGGCTGGAAGCGAAGTGACTGGTGCAATGTCACCCATTTCATTGTTCTTTCCACTACAACTGTAGTGATACATTATCTATAGAACATTTTATACCAGTTTTCTCTTATCATGCATCTCCTAGTGAATTTAATTATCTCAGTCCATAAATGCTCCCAGACATCCACTGAAATTTGGAATTTAAGATTTTGCACCCATTTAGTTAATACCCTGGTCTTCTGCCAGGTTCAGGGTCTGGGACTTGATAAAACTCAGGTCTAACCGAAAGCGAACCCCTATTGAAGTTAGTGAGACATTCCAATCTAAAAATACCAAAAACGTACTGTGCATGCACTGATCGCGTCATCATCCATTTCACTTTTGGATTGATATTGACAAAAGAGTGAAATGATGGAAAGTAGGACAACCAGAAGTGAGGTATGCCTGTATATATGTTTTAATTCTTTTAGCAAGTGAACTGTATATGAAGAAAATAATACAATTAAAATGTGAATAAAAACTACTAGCAGGATTCTGTGTTCTTCTGTAAAGATTCCAAGATTCCTGTTTGTCAACAAAAAATAATGAGTATTGTGGAGTGCTTCCAGACTGAAGTGTCCTCACACTCCCATTCAAAAGGCATATTTATCTTCCCCTCTTTAGGAAAATAAGGAAAATAAGCAGCAGTGGTAAAATATGAGATTATAAATGCAAGATTTATTTTTCATATTTATGACCTGCTTTCCTTCCAAAGAACTCAAAGCTATGTGTACTTTCTTTCAGTTGATATTCCCACTACCACCCTGTGAGATAGGTTAGGTCAAGAGCAAAGTGACTGGCTAAGAGTCACCCAGTAAGTTTCATTGTTTGGATTTGAACTCATGGAGTCCAGGTCTTCATATGTTGTCTAACCAGCTTTTGAATTTTTCATAAATAAGGGCTATTGCACAATGAAAAATCTTTGACCAACCTTTGTAAATGAAACATGATTAACTTGCTACTCTTCTTCAGGTATGTTGGCCAATGGTTTTAGTTGTATTTGGAACACAGTTCATATTTGGAGTATGTTAGGTAGTGGCTAATATACTTAATTCTATTACAAAATATTTTAAATAATCACTTTTAAATTAAATTAAGGATACAGTTAAGTATAATGTGGGAGATACAATATCAAACTTCTTTTTGTACCCCACCCAAAAAACAGAAACATTAACATCTTGAAAGTTTTGGGATTGTGGAGGAACACAGTGATTTGCTCTTTCTTACACTAAAAGAGCCATAGACATTTACTAAAAGAACCATATTTTTCATTTCTTTCAATAATTCATGATGTGTTTCAGTGGAAGTGTCCATACCATCAAACAATACTATGTTTTTAGAAACATGCATTGCCTTACAGTAAAAATCAAATTGAAAAGTTAATTAAAGGTACTATTACTGAGATGGAAACATCTATTGATATCTGAAAATTTTATTTTTAGTACTTGTTTAAACTGATCAAGTAGGCATACACAGTGTTCCCTCCTCCCTGGTACTATTTTCATAATGATCCGCTGGAATAGCTTAGGAGATAATGACACCAGTGAGCTTCTGGCAGAATGTACTTTAGAATCTGGGTACCCCATTCCATTCTACTGTATACGAATTGGAGCAAGAAGGCATTAGTTCCCTTCAACAACTTCCTGAATGGGCAACAATCATGAGCATCTATAGGAGGATATGAGAGGCAAAGGATGAAATATACATGACATATATTTTTCTGGTGCCTTTGAGGTATTTGTTCACTGAGTTCAAATAACACAGGAACCTGAGCTTCATTTAATCACAGTCTACTCTCAGCCCTTTTTCTGGAGATGTGCAGAATGAGCTGGGGTTAAAGCATAATGTGGGTTTGTTTACTGTTATTTCACATTCACTAAAATAGTTCTCTAGATAATCCTTACCAAATCTACAGAAGACATAAAAATATCTTAAGTTTCATTTGTTATTCCCATGAAGTAAAAAAGTTAAATCTATTGCATACATGCAAGAACAACCCATCTCTTTCAATATTTGATTTCTCTCTCCAAAACCATTCTCTCTATGGAACAAACCAAATTAGGATTCTTTGAATGTGTTTTTTCAGTTTTTCCATTTTGACTGGGGAAACAATTGTCTTCTGGCACAGAAACAATGTTCTGCATACAGGATATTTTCCTTATTTTCTTATAGAATAAATCAAATCATATTATCTCTTTTTAATGTATTCTATTTCAAAACTCTCGTTTCATGTTAACTTTTAATAAAATGGTAAAAACTATTGACTTGAGCTTGACACTTGACAATACATCAATTACATTTGACAATTGCCTTTTGTTCAGGATACTTTTTTCTTCTTTCTAAATCAAACTCTAGCCTATAGCCCTGGAAATTCCTGGTTGTCTCCTATCCAGACACCAATCAAATCTGACTTCAACATCAGACAAGTTTGTCTAGGTGCTTTCATCTGCTATGACTAACTCTTAATAGAAGCTTTGTGTCTTCAGGAGCTGTTCCATCTAACAAGGGTTTCCAGATAGATGTGGACTCTACCCTAGGCAGAGACTCTTATCGTTTTGGATTCCAAATCTGGAGAATAAAATGATGCTTCTGCTCTTGCTTAAATCTGCTTCTGTTTTACCAAAACTACTTTCTTTTATAGACTTCAGTGATTATGCTGAATAAATGCCCTCCAGCAATGCCACATTGGAGCCAGGATTTTAACTGAGCTGCATTTTATTGTACACTTCTGGTTATTGTTACAGTTAGGTTGATGTATTTTGTTTTTGTACTATGTTTATTATTATATAGAGAAGTAGAGATGTAGCTACAGGATAAATAGATATACAGATTTTGGACACCCAGAGTTGCAGTGATGAGATGGGCAGCCTTATTTATCACATTTTTTAAAAAGGATGACATGGGTATTAATAAATGTTGCAAGTAAAGTTCAAATGCATATACTGTTTAGATTACAGCTTTTTATTCTACAATTGTATAAAACTATTGACCAGTGGTAGATTTACAAATATCTTTTTAAACAAATTTTGAACTCAGCAACACAATTATGCATGCAACATCCAAATTCAGTTTTTTCAAAGGAATTGTATTTCTGTTATCATACTGCATGCAGCATGATTTGTAAAGAGAACAGTGCAATAATAAATAATGGTATTTTACATGATATGCAAAATCAGGAAACTTACAGGAGTTTCCTATATACATATATTAGAGTAAATGCATTTACATTTTTTCATAACTTTGTTATAAATTACATGTAATTATATGTGTTAGATTAATCAGTTAGTACAACAGCCTGTTATTAAAATATATAACAATATAAAAATCAAAACGATGTGTTAAAATAAAAAGGAAGAGAATTAAAATGAGTGAAGTTTATTAAGTTCAAAAACTACCAAAAAATTACTAAGATTTCAAAATAATGGAAGACTAGCCAATATTTAAACCCGCTAAATAAGCTTCTTCTTAACTTATGCAAGGAAGTTACCAGAAGAGGTATTCCATCAAAGAGTTGAACATGCTTTCAGTTTGATCCTCATTTCACTCATATATTTTGTTAAAATGAAAGGGAAACCAGTTATCTGCAATGTTCAGATTTTTATTATGGCTGTTTTTGAAGAATCAACAAAGAACATTGAAATTTACAAGAAAATGTTCTCCAATATGGGGTCCCTCATATTATCAAAAGAAAAAAGTGGATGTATTTTTCTACAAATGTACCACATCCTTTTACATTTCCCCACAAATTAATATTTAAAATACTGGCTTCCAAATTGGTATGAACAGATATGGTACAAGTGCAAAAATATATTTATATATACACCTCATTGCTCTAGGAATTCCACCAAGGCACTGTCATAATACTCAAGTATCTAATGATCCATTCTCAAAACAATCCCAGAAATGGAAGAAAGTGAAGAAATATAGTAATCACTTAATTTACAGTTAGGTATCCTATTTATAATAGGATTAAAAACCATGAAGAAGAAAATCCATTAAAACCAATGACTACATCATGGAAAACAAAACATTTTACACTCTTGTTAATGTTGAATTGGCAAGATTTCCTTAAAGACAGAGGAGAGTAGTGAACTATAAAATCATTTGATATATTTCAAAGGCTAGCTGTCAAAAGGAACTTTTTCAAGAAAAGTGAATATGCGGTACTCTTTAAGGGGTAACTAACAGTTTAAAAGTGGCTTAATGAGCATACAAGTAACAGTGTGTGTTGCCAGGAATTAATTTACTATTTTACCCACATATTTCATTTTAGTTAATCGTTACATGGCATATTAAAGGCTCATAGTGTATTTATTTTAAACACAAATACATTGATACACAATTCTGTTTATTTCTTACCCTAAGTACAAGTAAAACCATACATAATGAAATGATAAATCAAGTACTCTTTAAATATTAAATGTTAGCAGAGAAACCCTTAAAAATAAACTGTACAATTACAGTTTCTTTACTATTATTTGCAGAAAAAAGCCAAAATGAAATAATTATATAGTCGAATCAAGCAAAATGTTATGCATGAAGAAACATTTTATAAATTAAACTCATAATCAGTTATATCCTACAAAAGTAATACCTTTGCTCAGCTCAGGCAAGGTACCAAATGAAGGCTTAAAATAAGATTTTCAGCTTTTGGAGCTGAGACAATGAGACAAGAGTACTTTGGATTCCCATACTATGAATGCAATGACCAAAAAATTAAGTATTCTTGTAGTCTAATAAAAGGAACAAGAAATGCCAAAAAGAAAGAAATTGAACGTATACCATTTTTAGACCTGCCTATAACAGATTCTAGTCATATCAGCAGACAGATAACATAATATTCATAGTAGGAGACAAGGCCAAAACAGTGAAAACCATATAAATTCTACAGTTCCAATTGCTGGCATTTGAAAATGAATAGCTACTCACTCACAATGCATACAAATAAATATAATTCTGTACATACATCTTTTTGTATTTTATTTATGCTACATTAGCCAAAGAACTTTTATCAGCTCATGTAAATACATGACTGGTATCTCAACCAATCTAGAAAGCATCTAAATTATGGATGCATTCAGCCAGTACATTTCAAAAGTAATATGTTTCTCTTTTTAAACTGTAGCACTTTTGAAAACATAATAATCTGTTGAGTGTATTTTAAGGCAGAAAAGAGAAGATTAGGAGATTAGCTACATCTGCCTTCCCCAATCTGGTATCATCAGGAGATGCTGGAAAAGTAATTCCCAGAATTGTTAAAATTTTGTGTTAGAATTCTGGGAGTTGCACTCCCAGCATGTTTAAAATGTTTGGGCTACAGATATGCAACTGCCATGAAAGTTATTTCTAAATCCTAAATCAATTATGAGCTTAATAAAATACAAAGGGAAATCTATTGTTTCTTAAAAACATTTGAATCCTAAACTGACCAGTGTAGCACGATTAATATGGCTAAAATTTGATCTATCTTTTTGAATGTAATTGTTATGCAGTCCAATCTTAGATATAGAGACTCAATATAATGGGTCTATCTTTCATCATAAAAAAAGCAAGGATAAATATGCTAGACTCTGGCAAAAGCCAATACTGTTTAACAGAAATTGAGTTAACATATGAACCTCCCGGAATCAGTTATTAATGAAATTATAATAATGCTACCCATAGCTTTACCTTAACAGTTAAAATAATCAAATACAGTTCTGTTCAAATTGCAATACACTGAACTGATGAGTATTAATATAATTTTTAAAATATCACAGCCTGAAGTTGGAATCCCACAGGTCCACTCAACACTTTTACGTTACCAATACTGCCTTCCTTTTTCATACGAGACAAGCAGAATATTTTTGACAGCCTTCCATTCTGTATCTCATCAATAATTTTTTTAAAGTAAGCTGGAATTTTCAATAAAAATTCCTGTTTGGGAAATATGAGTCAAATGGGCACAAAAAGCCGTATCCTTAGGGAATCTGTGATATTTGTCCTATTACCAGAGATCCATTGTTGTAAACTAAGAAAAAGAATTAACTATCCTTGAACACTATAAAGCTAGTGAAACATTGACAATAGCATAAATGTTTTAATAATAATTAACTGCTTAGCAGATTCATTTTTTCTGTAATTGCTGCATTTTCCAAACTGACTTCCCTTGATGTTTTCTTAATAAAACATGATTGGTGAAATTTAATGGAAAAAAGACTCCATTTAAAATTTATTTGCTTCGCTATTATGTTCAATAGGGATTATTTGATATCAAATTCCAACCTTATATATTCTGTACTTATAACTGCAGTTTATGACACTTTTGAACACGGAAGCCATTTTAAATATGTAAAGAGGAAGTTATTGGTATGTTTGCAGTGTCCATGTCATCTGGCTAGGATGGAATATAATAAGCTACTCCATGTAAGCCCAAGATTTTGAGGTAAAGGTCTGAATCTTCTGGGATTCTAGATAATATTGCCTTATTTGAAGCTAACCCAAGCATAAAATATGGTCCCATAAAGACCATAATAATTTCATTTCATATATATTCTTCTGTCCAGACATTCTATTTGAATAAGTAATTGATTATAAGCTGCAGAAGAACCATCAACAAAATGAAGATATAGTGCTTGAATTGAAAGAAATTATCTGGAGCTGGTGAACCTGAATTCATTCGTATTCTTAGAGCTGTAATGTCCCTGTAAAAAATAATAATGAATTAAATTAATTCCACATATTGCCAAGTTAGCATTAGACCAATCAAACATGTGAATCAGTTATTAGACTGGCAGCTGGTATGATTTCAAGAAATGGATTCCAGCAGCAGAATGAAACAAAGGGAAACTACTGAATTTCCAAGGAAGTTACTTAATTTGACTTTGCAGTAACATATGGATCCTAACATTCATAAGTTCTTAAATAAAAATAGAGAGGCAACCACATAAATTGATCTAAATAAATGAATAAATACATTTCTGGTACAAAGTTATATTAGCAAGTTTTAAGATATGCCACACAGGTAATTTGGATATATAAAATAATATAGGGATGAAGGGATACAGGAAGACTGAAGAGAAACTTAATTTGTTGTTTAAGCATTCCTCTAGTAAAATCTCCCATTTATTTGAAAAAATTGGGTAAAAACACATACTAGATTGACTCTTTAAGAAAGCAAGACAACCTGCCCTAACTTTTAATTAAGCCATTATTATCAATGATGAGAATTCTGGGAACGGAAGTGTATCTCTCTGGAAATTGCTAAGGCTGAGAAACACTGATCTAGGCTAGTGTTTCCCAATTGGGCAACTTGTAGATGTATGGACTTCATCTCCCTGAATTCCCCAACCACCTGATTTTGTTTTAGATACTTTAAATGTAAACAAAAAGGAAACTAGTTTGCAGAAAAGCAGCAGTCTCACACAGTCTTCATTTTAAAAAATTTCACTGGAGCATCTATAGAAACCTTAGAATATAACATGGTAGATGACTGTAATCTGGTGCTTTCTTTTATATGTTCTTATGAGCCCCAAACAGCAAAAGTAAGCTGAGGTAGCAGGAGATATCCAGGGATATTTAGAGAGCTGGGGTGGAGCAACTTTACCAGTTTTGTCATGATTAAATTAAGAATTTGTGATTAAAATATGTTCACTAAAAACATACCTTTGAATTTCTTCCTGTGTTGCCTTTATACATTCAATGGCATTTTGCAGTTCAACAAGATCTATTGTTTTCTTTCGGATTCTTGCATTATGTTTGAGATGTGCTTCAGAAGTAATTCAAAAATTGTGAAACAGCATAAATTTTAGTTCACCAAATACAAAAAAGGCAATTTTCCTCCTCTTTTTTTTATAAGCCAGGAAAGAAAAGTACAATAAGTCCTGAGTAAATTTAACATGACAACAACTTTAGTTTAAAAGAGATGACTGAAGGCATCTCTATATTTTATTCAGGATAAATATCATTTTTAAAAGATGGGTATTTTAAACCAAGTTGCATTTACCTTCACTTCCTGAAGAGTCCTGATTATCAGGCTCTGGTGAGGAGAAGCCACATTCCTCTTTCTTAGACTTAGCAGATCTCGTTATTTTCGCAACAGTAACCTGTAATTCATATTTCTGTAAACTTAATTATTCAGAGATAAAGGGACAGTTCCAGATATGCTTAGCAATGTAATGCTGATGCGTAAGAAAGGGATAATATATATCTTCTCTGGTTATATTTTTTTGCAGCCCCCAATGTCACCTTATATTAGAGGACAATAAGTAACACTGAGAGAAAATGGAATAGGGATAATTGCCAACATGTCAATTTCTTCCAGTAAAAAGAATCTGCAATATCCAGATTCTTTTTACTGAATCCAGAGGAGCAAATTCAATCTTATTCAGCAAAGGTGGGTAATCCATGATTCCAAACTTTATATAATTACTTACTTTTGGACTTCAGTACTTTCCTCTATTTTAGTTGTATGTACACACAATAAAACCACTGTGGAAGCCCTAGAATAGGTTCAGCGTATTTTAAAAAGGAGAACTCCCTCCCCTCCTCCAAACAATTCCAAAACTGAAAAAAGAAGAAACCCCTTTTATCATTCTCATGATGCAGGCTGTCCATTTCATGGCATTCCATCATTTGCCCTGACATTCCCACTGCTGTATGCCTCACCTTAAAACCAGACATTAATTGCACCACAAAAACTCTGGAGGGCTGCACACAAGCTTGAAGGGGTTGCAAACAGGCCATAGGCTGTGCTCTCATATTGCAACAGTATATGTTTGTTGGGTAAGAGAGAAAGTTACTATTTTTAGGGGAACTGCCCTCCCCAACAAAAGAAAAACCTGCAGTTCTTTACTCCCAACTTAATAACAAAGTGATAAAAATAAACTTAAGAGCATACCATTGGTGTCCGATGTCTGACTTTGGTTTGAATGGCACCATCTTTTTCAAACTGAATCATGTCATTCAGTGGATCCCATGGTCTTGTACTATACACAAGAGATTAGTTAAAGTAATTCCAGAAGATTAACCATCTGCTACTTTTAAAAAAGTGTTAATAGAACACACAAAAATGTATAGCATTAGCTTCTCATACAAAGATTATTTTTTTGCTTCCTGGAGATGATTTGGATTATTTTTATATGACAAGTCAAAATTAGCACTGAGTATTATTGCCTATCTTACAAAATGTCACTATTCAGTTTTTCCTGCATGAGCAGTCTGGCTGATTTCTGCTCAAGATTCTGTCTAGCATGATGTAATTTTGGCTGATCTTTTTAGTCTTCCATATCCACAGGGGCAGCTCTCAACACTTCTGGGTTTCTTGAGGTGGTGGAACTGGAATCTGTCTCATTTTATTATTAGCCATCCCATCCTCTCCTCTCCATTTATCTTGAATATTGTTCCAAATAACAATAGTGTTAATCCAAAGACATTAGTCAGAAATTGGAAATACATTGAGAAGGTAAATATTTCATAGCATATTAACCATGGTTTAGGTACTAAGTTCATGAATACATGCGAAATACAGCAAACCATGCTGATCATGGATTGCCAGTTCTTTTCTTCTTTATTTTTAAAAAGTTCTAACCATCATCCATTCTTTTGACACAAGGCAGCATACACTGATTAAAAAATACAATAAAAGCCATAAAACAACATTATATAATAACACAGAAATAGAAAAAGATGGCATTCCAACACAAACTATTTCCTGCAGTGACTAAGTCAATCAATCCCCAGGGCCTTAGGAAAGAACCAGGTCTTTAAAAGACAGCAAGCATGGGGCCAAACAAATCAGCAGGGTAGGTGGATGGGATGGTGTTCCAGAGGGCAGGTCTGGCAACAGAGAAGACATGCCTCCTCTATCCTGCTAAAAGGCATTATTTGATAGAAAGGGCCTAGAACCTGTTCACCCTGTATAAATGTATTGGACAGATAGAAAGAGAGTTGGACTTCAATAGCTAAGTCCAAAGTTACAGACAACAACCAATACCTTGATTTGTACCTGGAAAGTATCAGTAATCAGTGCAGCTCACAAAGCAGCAGTTCAGAATGCCTACAATTTTCCTCATCACAGCATTCTGTACCTACTGAAGCTTCTGAGTCTTCAAGGGTAACACCATATAGAGCACATTCCAGAAGACAACCTCCCAATCCAGGGAGTATGCAACTGGCACACAAGATGAATCTATGTGAAGGCCCTGCTGGCCACAGATGCCACTTGCTACTTGGGCAGAAGCTGAGCCAGTAAGACCTACAGAATGCAATTCATTCAGAACTATAGATGGAAAATCCTCTGAACTATGGAAGTGGAAAACCAAGACAATCAGTCTTGCCAGGACAAAGTTTAAGTTCCCCCATCCAATTCCAACAGCCTCAGGCATTGGGACAGGTCTTTGATACAATCACTTACTTGCCCAGGCATTGAAATATATGTAGTATCATCAGCAAATTGATAATACTTGCCCTGAAGCCAGCAGATGACCTCACCCAGTGACTTCATGCATATTAAACAGGAGAAGCAAGTGCATCAAATCCTGCAGTACCCTATAAACCAGAAGCTTAGAATCTGACTTCTTCTCCGCCATCAACACCAGTCAAAGAGGAATGAGAACTACTGTAACACAGTGCTTCCCACTCCCAGCTTTCACAACTGCTCAGCTGGATACCATAATTAATGTATCTAAAGCCATTGAGAGTTAAAAATGGTCAGGACAGGTGAACTACCACTGTTCCAATTATGCCAGGGGTCACCCATAAGTGCTGCCTCTGTCTGTAATCCAGCCTGAGCCTTAACTGAAAGGGGTCTAGATAAATTGCTTATTCCAGGATCCTCTGAAGGTGAAATCCCACAATCTTCTCAATAACTTTGCCCAGAAAAGGAAAGTTGGAAACAAGACAAAAATTGCACAACAGAGTAGAATCTATGGATGGTTTTTTGTGGGGTGGAGTACCACACCTCATTAAAGTCAAGATCAACCCCTTACTCAAGGAAGCATTTAATACCACCTTGATCCAATCACATAACACCTCCCAAGAGACTGTAATAATCCAAGAGAAGCATGGATGTAACACACAGGAAGTCAGGTTCTCAGCTCCAAGGATCCAGTCCAGTTTCTTGGAAGACAGAGAATTAAACACTTCTTAGATAACAGTCTGAACATCAGGAGACAGTATTACATAATAGGAAAGAGTGGTGAATGGGAATTGTACGATCCAGCCTCCAAGAGTTAAAATCCTCACTCTGCCCTTAAAACTAATTAAGTAACCAAGGCGAGTCACTTTGCTCCTGTCCTAACCTACACTCAGGGCTATTGTGAGGATAGTAACTGAAAGGATGTCTGCACTGCTCAGAATTTTTCAAAAACAGAGTAAGTTACATCACTGCTCCTGGGTAAAAAGAAGAAATTCAATGCCTCTAATGGCCACCT
>JAJFZI010622253.1:0-12167 GCA_022379055.1 Anilios bituberculatus
ATATATATATATATATATATATATAAGCTGCACAAGCCAATTTCTTCCATATGCTAAGATGTTTCTGCAAATTTAAGACTCATTCAGAGTAAATAGGTACTTATCAATCTGTCTTCAATTCCATCCCTTCCCTCAGCTCTTCACATTTCTTGAAGAAATTCATATTATTTTGTTGGAGAAGCAAAAGCCTAAATAAATTTTCAGTAATTCTACTTTTACCTTATTACTCTCATTGTGCTGTGGTCATTGAGTGGTGGGTATACCGCTTTTAGGTTTATTTTGAACAAGTTTGTTGTTTGCGTTCTTCACCAACCTTAGTTTATCCTAACCTGTAACCTTTCTGAGGCCATCTATGCAGTTTCACATGTATTTGTTTACTGCTTCTCCTTTCATGAAGCATTTATGCAGTTTTATTGGTTTTCTTAGCTGCTTAGTGTGCTTTAGGACTCTTTCTTGATAGTGTAGTACAGATTTTATGAAGAGACTTCAGCAGCATGGCATTGCTTAACTTCTGTCTTTTACTGGTTGCAAATTGCAAGGTAATGGGAAATGTAATTGAATTTGGCTTTGCAATGTTGCAGTGATGGGGTATGGGACCCTGAAAAATGGCATGCATCTCTGTATCCAAATTCTGGAAGGACTTCACCAGTGGAAGGTCTTAAAAAGGAATTAGACTCTGATCGGCCTTCTCTCATGCGGAGAGTAGTGGGTGAGTATTGTGCCTGGTACAAATTTCAGATTGAAGTACAAATTTAGGATATAGCAATGTTTGTTTGCTAATCCATGGAGTTTGAATTTCATACTTGCTTAACAGAACTAGTTTGTATTAAGTCAGTACAAACTTACAGGTGGAAACAGGTGATTGTTTGCATGTCAGTGAATTGTTAGCAAATAGGAACTTTTCCTTTGTGTTTTGAAATTCCTAAACACAGTCTCAACATCTGGTCAAAATCTCTTCTATCTTCTAGATCCCAGGGAACGAGTAAAAGAAGATGACCTGGATGTGGTGCTAAGTCCCCAGAGGCGAAGTTTTGGAGGGGGCTGCCATGTGACTGCAGCAGTTGGTGCACGTCAAGCTGGGAGCCCATTGGAGAAAGAAAATGACTGTGTCCGTGTCATTGGTGGACGCAGAATTGGTAGTGGAAGAATCATCTCTGCCCGGAACTTTGATAAAGACCACCGAGGTGGTGACAAGGATTTGCGGGATTCCAGAGAGACGAGAGAGAGAGACCGTGACAGGGACTACAAAGACAAGCGTTTCAGGGTTAGTGCAGAAGTCTGTGAAGCAGGAACTTGGGCACAGGGTTAACAGTTTCCAGGGTAGACTTTTCTGAAGCAGGTGCTTCATGCATTTTTTACAGGTGCTTTATGCATTTTCTAAGCCTGGAAAGCTTTGTAGCCTGGAGTTTAGGTAAGGCAGTACTGGAGAGCTTTTTCAGGATGAAGTCTGAAAGTCAGCTCCCTTCTTTGTACATCACTACAACTGGCAGTTCATCTGATTCTCTTTCCCAGTGCTAGTTGGAGACAACAGACTTAAAGGATTTACTTTTCCTTTAGAACCCTCTGTGGAGAATATCTTGCTCTCTTTACAATTGGTGAGGACTTTGATGCAGGGACCAAGATGAAATATGCCAGTAAGAATGTCGTAAGAAGGTCGTCGCTTTATTAGTTTTGTTGCTAGATCTGCTGTTCTGTTTAACAATTTAGGATATCAAAAAGAGAATTAATAATGAATCTTTATTGAGTAGTCCATCCGGACCGTTTCAATCCAAAATAAAATCACATTTATAATCAACTATACATGTTAGGTTACAATCCTTCCTGTATACTTCTTCAAGGGAGAGAGGGATAAGAGAAAGAGAAAATCTAACCCCTCCTAATTCCTCCTTATTATTAAAAGATTAGTTTTTAAAACCAGATTTCAAATTTATATATATAACTTACAGAGAATCTACATAGAATCTTGTCCACATTCTACTGCGTCAGAACCTTCAAGTTTAGCTTTTGATTTGAGTATGTCTTGCACAAACCTGGCTATCTTAATCGTAAGTAATCTATTTTCCCCCTGCATTACTAAAGCCATTATGAAGATGGGTGCCAGTTCTTAAGGTTGTGCAGTAGTGTTCCTAGGTACTTGTGCCTAAGCTCACTAAACAGCTTACACTCCAGTAAAAGATGCTCCAAGGTTTCAACAGTACCTGATGCACAGAGACATTTCCTATATTCGTAAGGGATTCCCGCAAATCTACTCCTTCTGACCATTGTATCTATTTGGTCAAAGCGGATTTTAGTAAACAGCCGCCTCAGGTATGGTGGGTATGGTTTACTTAGGTAGGTTTCCAATTGGTAGGTAGTTTTTATCTTTTTCAACCATGTTATGTTTTTGTACTCCTTCAGTTTTGCCAAATCATCCTGGGCATTCATGTCGAGCAATCGCTGCTTTGTAAGTGGCATGGCTACATCTCCTAAGTTGATTATCAGCTCCCTGGAAAGTCCTAAGTTATTTAATCTCTTCTCCACTAAGGATAACCAGTTATTGGATTGGCACATCCTAGGGAATCTATCAGCTTCCATTCTTTGCAATTTCCACCAATATCTAATTGCTCTATTCAGGGCCATCCCTCCAATGGAGGCAGTCCCCAGCTCGGCTCTCATTGCCACCACTGGGGCTGATCTATCAAGACCTAATATCTGTCTTAGCATTTTGTTCTGTGTTCTCTCCAGTTTAGGAAGTTCCTCTATTCCGTAGATTTTAGCCCCATTGAGCAACATGGGAACTACTTTGGTTCGGTACACCTTCATTACCGGGATAAGTGTACTAGGATGGTTATGATAAATTAGTTTAACAATGGCCGCAAAACCCGACAGGGCTTTATGGGCAATTCTTTCATAGTGTCGTCTCCAAGTTAGATTAGGCATGAATATTACCCCCAAATATGTAAATGAGGACACCTGTTCGATTTTCTCCCCTTCAATCCTGCACACATGTTTCTTTTTATTACCAAAGACTATAACTTTCATTTTATCTTTGTTAATTTGTAAGCGATTCTGCTTGCAATAACCCGCAAAAACCTTAAGTGTTCTTTTTAGTTCAATCAGAGTATGAGATAGTAAAATCATGTCGTCCGCATACATGAGTATGTTCACTGGTCTTTCATTTATACGTAACATGTGAGAATTGAGTAACAGTGGAGAAGGTCTGTAGCATAGGATTAAAACAAAGTTTCTGGCTGTTTTTATACAGTACTTGTCCTACCAGTGTTGATTGGGGCATTGTTTGTTTTCAGCCACCATATATAACCAGCCAGCAAATTTTCCCTTCCCAGGCACTGATGATACTATATAGCTGGATAATTAAATGTCTGCAGCAGGAATATCAAGCTCAGAAGGCATCAAAAACTCAAAAATGATTTGATTGTACTTTGCCTCTTAAAAAAATGCAGTCCCCCACCCCCAAAATACTGTGGATTTTTTATTTGCTTAGATCCATGTCAAAAGTTGGAAATGCCACTTGTTTTGACTTGATAATGACTTTTATTTGTTTCCTCAAACTTCAGAGGGAATATGGGGACAGCAAACGTGTCTTTGGGGAACGGCGAAGAAATGACTCCTATACAGAGGAGGAGCCGGAGTGGTTTTCTGCTGGTCCCACCAGTCAGTCAGAAACCATTGAGCTTACTGGATTTGATGATAAAATCCTGGAAGAAGAACATAAAGGACGGAAACGAACAAGGCGGCGTACAACCTCTTTAAAAGAAGGTATTTAATGCTGAACTTTATTGATTAGGTGCAGGAAATCTCCATATAAGCCAAACCAAACCAAATGTTTTGTCTGATCAGTTCATGTTCGGTTCTGTAAGATCACTAGATGTGAGATGGACTGAAATGGTTCTGTTTTAAATTCAGCTTTCTAGTTTCACCAACCATATTAGCCTTGTTTTTCCTCTCTAGAATGTGGCTCACGGATAAGTAGATTAAGTGCAAAGAGAAGACAAACGATTTTAAAGAAGTTCTTTATGTTTTGTATCTTGGACTTTATTCTTGGTTATATTAGATGCCTTGATTACTTTGGGGTCTTCAGTTCTCCAAGCAAACATTTGAGCCTTTAAAGTCAAATCGACTTTAAACCGCTCTGAGTTCTTCGGAAGGAGAGCAGGTGATAAATATGATAACTAATATATATATATACATACATACATACAGTGTCCCAAAAGCCCTCATACAGTCTTAACTTAACAAAAATTGAAAACCTCACAGGAACATATGAGACAGCCTGGTGTGAGATAATCCTGTGATTATTATGGCTGGACTGACTTTGGATTTACTCTTCCAAGGAAGAGAATGCAATGGTGGCGTAACTGAAGAGGAAGAATTGCAGGCCGCTCCTGGCCAGGAGACAGCAGCTGACCAGGAGGTCCCCAGGGACATGGGAGTGCCAGAACCAGCCCCTGGAGAGTTCGATTTCAATGAGTTCTTCAACCTGGATAAGAGTGTTCCAGGTTTGGCTTCAGTGAGTACTAACACAGTAGGGTTCATCTTAATCCAGAATACTCTTCTCTGATAATGGAAGCCGACTTTGTCTGTGTCCTGATTCTGTGTAGAATGTTTGGGTGGCCTTATCTGTAAGACTGAAGTTTAAAAACTATAGAGCATTCTTTGCTTTATGTGGCTCGCTGGCACGTCTTTTCTTTTATTTAAGGTTCACTTCTTTTCTTGCACTTCCTTGTTTTGGTGATGGTTGCACAGACACTCTGTAAGGTGGTAAACTATAGATCCTCTTTAAAAAAAGGTGAAAAATCCTTCAAACAACATTACTCTGATCAATTTTTGCAAACGATAAATTCAGTTTAGAAGATTCAGGACAGTTCACACCTGTTCGTGACTGTTCATGTTCTACAAGCACAGCATCCTTTGTTTGAAAAACTGCAAGGATGTAATGCCACAGATTTTAGTGTTTTATTTGCAAATTTCAATTGTAAATGCCACTGGTATTATAACCAAAATGATGGGTCTGAGAAAGAGATAGGTAGATGGTCATGTTGGTCTGTTGTGTGGATTTTTAAAATAATATAAACTAAATAGTAGCATATTTGCCTTTTTCGCTCCTGGGTGTGCATACATGCTGAATTTTGCAGGAGAAAAATGTTGTGGGGGATGGATCTGCAATCAGCCTGGTGAGGCTTTGGCCTGCTTAGCCATCACAAAGCAAGTTAAGAATTAGGAAGTGAAACAATATGGGAGGGATAAGTGAAATTAAATGCTCTGCTTGGAGGGATTACTGGCTTAGAACCTTCTACAGTTTGTTGCAGATCCCAGTTGGCAAAACTCAAAGGCAGCTTCATGGCTCAGATTGAGAAATCCTGAGCATGCAATATGTTTTTAAGCAATATGTCTTAGATATTTGGCCACTGTTGGCTTCTGAGGAACAAATGGGAGACATGAAAATGAAGCTCGCGACAAAGGTGGTGGAAACCGCTGTGGAAATAATGCTTTTCTACCCATAAGCATATTTTCTCACAAGGGCTAAATGTTATGCAAGAGATTTTGCAGGGATCTGTTTGTGGTTATTCTGCAATTCTTGACCAAGTACGTTTTAAGCCCAGTGTACCAAAAGATACAACAGCAATGATCTGTAGGATAATCTAATTTTCAAGAATCGGCCAATGTGACCAGTTATCCCATTATTCATGTGCTGGAAATCTAGGGTGGCATGAAGCATCTGTCTGAAAAACCACTGTGCAGATTTAAATCTCAGCTCTTTCCCAGAAAGAGAAAGTGGCCCAACTGTTTTGAAACTGTAAGATGAATTATCATTAGGACTTTTGGGGCACAAATTAGATCTGTAAGGTTTTCTGTGGTGGTTTGAGCTACATTATTTTCCTCCAATATGGAGATAAAAGCTTGTCCCACTACAGCAGCAGAGCTTGCTTGCCTGCCTGTCCCCTCCCTTCTCCCTCCCTCCTTTTCAATTTGTTAGCTGCCTAGTTCCAAAGGACTCCGGGTGCTGTACACAATAAAATTCATATAAAACAATAATAAATTATTACAACCCTCTTTTTGGATTAGCAGGAAGATTGGGAATGTTGAGGTTAAGGTTCCCTCCCCCACAAAGCAACATAGCTGGTATGATGGTCAGAAAATCCAGTTTATTCGAAGGCATTCTGGTGAGATGGCTTTCTGCCACTCCTCTGAGTCCCCCCAGGATGCTATTTCCCATTTTAGTACACCTCTGACTGCTTTCATGACCAGAGAGTCTCTTGTCTTTATTTTTATTGGCATTTGATAGGCCTAGAAGTGTTTGTAGATCAGGATAATGCTAGAAGTTCTGCCTTGTTTTGAGCATGTCTGCTTTCTATTTTCTTTGAAAGAATTAAAGGAATTTAATTTAAAAGAAAAATTTAAGTCTTAAAAAACACTTAGTCTGCACAACGTGCAAATGTTGCCATTGCTGTCAGATTGGAGACCTCAGCAAGGCCTATTCCCAGAATTAAACTCTCACTTTATTCACTACAAATCCTTATTATGACGAAAACAAGGGTAATGTATACCTATAATGTTAGTTTAGGATTTTTAAAACATAGTATGTTCAGCATGCCTTACTGGTCACACCTGTTCATAATACTGAATAAGAATGGACTTGATTATTCTTTATACTAAACTGAAAAGAAGGCAAAACATACTGTGGCTTTAGCAAAGTTTCAGACCTGGGAAAGAGACTCTGCAAAATGAATTAAAGTTTGTTATTTCATCCTAATTTTATCAGACACAGTGAGTTTCAGACTTAGCATGGCTCATTATTTCTAGAAAGCTTGGGGCTGTTTCTTCTTACATTCTGAGATCTTGCATTATAAATAATATATATATGTATTATTGCTACAAATATTTTGTACTGTCCTACTTCAAAAATTTGGTGATTTACAGTACCAGCAGAAATAAAAAAATCAATTCTTTAAAAAAACATAGTCCACAAACATGGTTAGATTACTGATCTGGCATCCACATTTCAGGTTTGTCAAAACAGTATTCTTCAGGCAAGATGACTAAAGACATGCAACCATAGCTTCCAGTTTTTAAGGGACAAAAATCATTTTCATCTTGCCACTTAATAATATTGTCTGAACCAAATGATTTATCACCATAATATTAAATCATATAATATAACTGCCAGGCAGTTGGAGCTGTGAGTAAGAATATCAGTTATATCCTACAAGAAATAAAAATGTCTCAACTAAGCAAATGTGAAGTTACAAAACTGTCTGAACAATCAGTTTCTTCATGAGGAGCTGCGCTGTGAAGAAGCTTGATGGGAAACAAGTTGGAGTCCGATCCAGCAAGGCATCCCTTATGTTCTTATGGAAGCCAGCTGTCTAGGATTGGAGATTGAAATCGGAATTGCTGTGGCTGAAATAAAAAAGGAATTTCTTATGGCTAACGTTTGGTTGAAGTGATCCAAAGTGACTTTAGTATGCTTGGTTCATGACCACATTGTGAGGCATTTTTCTTTTTAGGTGAACTTGGCCATTTTGGTGTGCAAGCCATGATTTATGATTTGGTGTTACCTGGGCCACTTGGTCATGTTTAATGTACTGTGATTAACACATGACTTAATAGATAATCTCAACCTGATATACAATTCGAACTGTTAATGAAGAGTGCCAACAGTTTTTTAAAAGATGTTGTTGTGTGTATATGGTATAATTAAGAAACTTTGGTAATTTCAGTCAAAAAATGGCTCAAGACAATCATGAAATTACACTGGTTTAATTAGCCTTCATGGGGAGTCTCTGCTTTCAGACAAAAATGGCTCCAACTATCAGCCAAAGGAAATGGTCTACTGTCCATTTTAAAGGTCATTCCTGTCTGGATTACTTTGTCTTGCCCATTAGCCTTAAATATTTAAGACATAAAGGAATGCTGGCTTCAGAAATGGCTTCCCTGTTGACTGGTTCTGGATTTCTTAGTGGCAGTAAAACCATTCTTCCAGCTCAGAAATCCCATCTCCAAAACTTCCCTGAATAGAATCACCATCAGCAACAGGGTTTTCTTCTACAGAGTTTCAAGCTGAAAGCATTCAGATGTCTTGGCTGTTGTTTTCTAAATATTTAGTGCATGCATGTCAAACTTAGAAGGGAAGGTCAAAATACAAAAATTAATTCTGTGATCATTTTTAAAAATGTCCTATATCTGCATTGATCAATAACTTTCTGAAACTGCACTGAAGTACTTCTTCAGCTCAGTAATTGTTCTGGTTTATACCACTCTCATTTCTGGGTGATGCTTTAGAGTTTAGACTTCAAGACCATGTCTGGAACAAGACTGGAAAGGTCCAGCTTAAAAGCACCCAAAAGAGATTTGGAATAATTTTGATCTATCACATTTGAGGGGGTCGTGTTGCTCGCCAACAATGTCATGGAGGCATGCTTATTCACAAAGTGAGCATTGACCAATCGCAAACTCCAGCTTTCCAAAAATGTGCCTAAATTCAAGTTCAAAATAGAGTGGAGGAATCAGACGCCTAAACACAAAGCTATTCTTTTGTATCCCTAGTTTTTTTCTCCAACACCTATTTCACAAAAGATAGGCAAATGAGAGTTCAGGAGTGAGTATTTAGTAGAACATTTTCTAGCGTAGAAATAGAATTAACCATACAGGCTGTTTGGCTCAACGACACTTAATAAGAGTTTTTCAATGAGCTATTATGGGAATTTTAGTGAGTCCAATTTTGTTGACAGTAAATGTAGCTGAGGTACATAGTGTATTTGATATTGTGATTAAAATATGGGATGGGAAACTACCTTCAGATAAATTTCCCTGTATGAGCAGAGTGCTTTCAAAAATCTTGCCAGTTGTCTACCCCATGTGGATCCAGAAATATAGGTCATAAAAATACTGTTGGTATATCTTTCTCTAGAAACTCACCATTCTTCAAAACAGTAAACACAAACTCTTACTTTGGAGCACAATAGATAATCAAGTAAGCATTTGTAGCACTAGAGCGCTCTTCCCTAGTGTTGCCACCGATTGTTTTAATAAGGACTTCTTAACTCTAAACTGAATCACCTCCATGGATTTCAGAGACTGGAGCCTAAAGCACACTGCTGAACAGAGTACCTCCAGAGTGAGACCAGGGCCCAAAATCATGGCACAGCCTTTGCATGCAGGTGTTTACACGCAGCTTCTGGAAGGAAAAGAAACAGTGGTGTTTAACATTTCAGAGTGCCAATCCAGGCAGTGGTTTTCTGCCCCAGCTAAGGGGGCTTTGCAGTTCTTGTAATGACGCTGCCTCTTAGGGGCAGATCTCAGACTTCTGACTCTGTCTGAAATCATCTTCCTTTCCCCAAACCATTTAGATGATAGAAGATGTGCTGGGGGAAGGCTCTGTGTCTGCCAGCAGGTTCAGCCGCTGGTTTTCTAATCCCAGCCGATCGGGAAGCCGCTCAAGTAGTCTTAGATCAACGCCCCATGAAGAATTGGAACGATTGGCAGGTAATTGTCTCTTGGCCTCTTTGCTGCTGCTTCAGTCCCATCTGGAAAGCTGGAGGTTTGAGAGCCTCTCTGCATTGCTGCTTCATTTTGAAACTGGGACGTCTGGCCCGGAGACTGGAGAAAGTTGCTATATCTGAACATCTTGCTGTTTTCTCCTTGTGTTGCTTATCAGCAAAACTTACAAGGCAGTCCTGGTTTTTACTGTTTCAGGTCTAGAGCAAGGCATTCTGTCCCCTGGTCAGACCTCTGGAAACTACTTCGCTCCTATCCCTTTGGAAGATCATTCTGAAAATAAAGTGGACATCTTAGAGATGCTACAGAAAGCCAAAGTGGATTTAAAGCCGCTCCTCTCAAGTCTCTCAGCCAACAAGGAGAAGCTGAGAGAGAGCAGTAAGTCTTCCCCCTTCTGCTGCTCTGCTTTGCCTATAGATATCTCTGGCAAAAACATGTTTAAGGGCCAAGCTTTCCTTCCCAGGCAGGAAGTATAAAGGTTCCTTTCAGGGTATTTGTTATGCTGGGATTGCCTAGACCATGCCCATTAATGCATGCAGTGAATGAAGTTCTCTCTCTGGTTTTTTTTGGCATGAGGAAGAACTCACCCAATGTTCGAACGCTGAGCTCTTGAGCAGCTCTTGCTGTGCTTGCCCCCCACAGCAGTTGCCTCAGTCATTTTCAGAAAAGTTTCTGTCGGAGGCTTCTCAGGAAGCAGGAACATTTGGAAGAGGGAAGATGGGCAAGTCATGCTGATGGGAATTGTGCAAGGACTTGATTTCTGCCCCCCCCCTTTAACTGCATGTTCTGTGAGTGACTGGCATGGAAGATATGCAGGAGGCCTCCCTGCATTCAAGCAGCTTGCTGAGTTTCAGTATAAAGTCTCTCTCTCTCAACAAATAGAGAGACAGACTTGTACCTAATTCTGAACTCCTTAAAAAAACACATTTTGCTTTGCAAGTTCAAATTAGGAGGAGGGGGAGTTGCAATTTTATCTTACAGCTTGGCTAATATGCATGCTGAGAAACGAGGTGATCCTAGAGCTTCCACCTAGATAAGCATCAAACTTTGCAGCCTTTGGCCTTCCTGCTAAAACTTTGCTGGACACATTTGGAAGGATGTAAGCAAATTGGGATGGTGTCTGTCTCCTTGTGTAAAAGCTGAGGCCAAGTTTGGCCCACACCAATTGCTTTTACAAGCATTCCCTCAATTTTTGTGACGGAATCCAGCCCAAGGCTGTCTTCATCTCTTTCAGTTTGGAAGTGTGTTGCCAATCTGAACCACTGCTTAGTGCCAGAAGGATGTGTATTCCATGACTGGGATTTGCCAGTCCTTTCAGTGCCACCAATGCAATACCCCCTAGTAGACATGAGCAATTGGTCTTGGTGAGCCTGTTGCCAAGCAAAACTTTGGAATAGGAAGCTCCTGCCGCTGCTCGACTCAGCCAGCCCTTTGTTGCTAAACATAATTCTGCACAGTTTTAACAGTGGAGACTGTCCATTTTAGCAAAGTGCAATTATGAAAGAATAGAAAAGGCCTTGTGCCTGGAAAATCCATTTTTCAAAGTCAGCAGAGGACGTGCTTACCCCACTCAGTTTACTACTACCATAGTTAGCATCCTTCAGAGATTGTGGGGGAGGGATTGTTTTGGCTTTAATCCCTCCCAGTGAAATACAAACGAAGTGCCCAATGATCCCTTGTTTATTTTAGACATGTCACTGAGTTTCCATTCCTGAGTTCTTGGCTTCTTTGATTTTTTTTTTCCTATTTAAAAAATACATTGTTCCATTGTGCTTCTTTTACTGCATTGGTTCAACGCTGTTGTGTTGCTTGTAGGGCTTGCATGCTAGAGAAATGTTTTAGCTGGGTTGTCATTGTTTTCCATGTGTATACATTAAAAGTCTGCAAAGCCTTACAGTTTTCATTTGAAGTTCAGGTTTAATCATTGATACCATGATGACTGAAAATCTATTATGGCATTGGCTTAATCTCTTCCCTTGTTTGATTAGTTTGCTATTTTAGATGGCCTGAATGCTTGGTTTCTGATTTGGCTGCAGCTTGAAGGCGGGTTTTTGTATAGCTCTGGAATTCCTACTGTTTTAATAGTTGTCCATAACAAAGACAGCACCAGCTTGAGATCATTGATCGCCCCTAATCCTGCCTTGTCCGCTAAGCACCTACTTTTTCATTATTCCTCCCCTTCCCCATTTTTCAGCACATTCAGGGGTTGTGCTGTCAGTGGAAGAAGTAGAAGCTGGGCTGAAGGGCCTGAAAGTGGACCAGGAGGGGAAAACTGCAGCCCCTGTAATTGCTGAGCGGATGGAGGAGTCACTGGACATGGCTGATTCAGGGCACTTAAAGGATGGTGACATGGCTGCTTTCAACAAACTAGTCAGTACTATGAAGGCCAGTGGGACTCTGCCTTCGCAACCAAAAGTCAACGTAAGTAATAAAACTGAGGTTCCTCTATCTATACCCACGTAGGTAATCATTTTGTTTCATGTAAACTTCTTTTTGGCAAAATCAGCTTGCATAGCTTAAGCATTAAAGTGGCCTCTTCAGCAGTGGATGAAACACACTGGCAATCAGATCAAGAGAACCCTGACAGAACTTGAGCCCCAAAGTGTCTGTGTTGAGCATAAGTTCAACTCATAAGTACATAAGAAACGCCCAGCTGGATCGGACTCTTG
>JAJFZI010622411.1:54-12177 GCA_022379055.1 Anilios bituberculatus
GTTTGGACACCCCTGCTTTAAGGGAATAAGTCCCACCTGACTGACAACTCTATTCTCCCGCTCTCCATGGCTGAAGCCAAAGCCTGGAAGTGATGTGGGATGCTGGAAGGTAAACTGGAGAGGTTGCAGCTTGCTTCCCACCCCCAATCCACAATAGCCTTTCCAGATGTTCTCTGTCACTTCTTTGGTGAACACTCACCAAAAAGTCTGCATCAACAGCCCATTTTATTTTCTAAGACTACCATCATCACATGGGTGAGATACAGACTCGGTCTTGGAAATAACTAGAGCCTCTCACTTTGCTTTGCCGCAGGCTAAATCATATTTTAATTGCAAGACTTGTTTTTAAAAAATAAATTAGGTAAGGCATGAAGCCTAGAGAGGTCAGGAAGGGCTTGCAGGCATGCACTGAAGCCATGTTGGCAACCAAGAGGGAAATAGCTCTTTGCCTGCCTTTTTGATGATGAATTCTATAGATATTATTCTTGCATTTTTTTTCTAGAATATCCATATTGCTATTCTGCTGGATTATTTAATGAGAAAGGACTTTTCTGTGCAAATGGTTTTGAATCTGAGCATTCTGTTGTACTTGAATGTTTATTTTTATGTTCTCCATATGCATACTCATATGGAGCAAAGGTATGATATGGTGCTAATGAAACAAGGCTGAGGAAATTGAGGAAAGATTTGTACCCAGGCAATAATAGTCCTGTTTTCAATGTGAGGCATGTCATTGGTCCTTCCTCCCTATGCCAAGGCTGGACTAATTGTCCCCATTGGCTTCTCCTTATTAAAAAGGCCCTCCTCCCTCTGAAATGGATAGGAACCCCCCAAGGTGGCCCTTTATAAAATTATCTCATGCATAGCAAAAGCCTTCCTGCAATTCAATTGCCAAAAAATATAAAATGAACTCCTCAGCTGTGTTTTTTTTTTTTAAACTGTAAAATTGTTATGAACCATATTTTGTGAGATGCTCATTATTTTAATTAAAATTAGAAACTCTTTTTAAAAATGACAATGAAATTGAAAGATAGTTTTTACCTTTTGTGAGGCAAGCCCTCAAACCCTCAGTACTGGTTAGTCACATGCCCAGCAAATATAGTAAGCACATGCCTTTGGAAAGGAAAGAAAGAATTAAGATTTCTGGGTGAAAGAGAAAGAGAGAAAGGGAAATAAAGAAAGGTTAGTCGGAGTTATGTAACGTTCTTCTTTCAATTACTCTTTAATTGCATAAAACGTTTTTTGGCAGCGGTGCATGCCCTGAAACCTTTCTTCACACACTGCATGCTAATTTACCACTGATAAACTCTGCTTCCTCATGGAAACTGCTTCTCACTTCTGCTTCGGTCGCATTGGACATGCTGTAGCCAACGTTTTTAAATATTCTCTCTCTTTCTTGCCAAGTTGTCTGAAAATTTCTTAGCAGGTCTTCTACTGAATCTGGAGCAGAAATATCCAAGATATGTCCCGAGATGACATCTTCATATGTTGGGGGTGCCCGTTTATAGCTACCCCCAGACTGCATCCCACCTGGGCTCTGTGCTGCGGAGATCTCCGTTCTGGATTCAGTGACCGTGTTCCCAAAAGAATCCAGGCTATAGGAACATTCCAGGGGGGATTTTGCACCAAAGCACCCCCTGAGCTCACAGGAATGCTCTTGAATGCTACATTGCTTCTGCTTTTCCTTTGGTTCTCTCTCAGGCTTATCTTCTTGCTCTTGAGAAGTTTGGCTAAATCTATCCTTGATTGATTTATGCATTGCTTCTTTCATTTTGTCACTAATTATACCATTTTCAACATACCGGTGTTTGGACTTCACCTTACCTACTGCCTTATCATTTAGAGTTCCTGAAGTTGTATCTCTCTGATCGCCACAGTTAGTGTCCAGTGTTTCTGGGATCTCTGGTTCCTTGCTTATGTGAATCATCTGCTCAGATGCTTCAAATCTCTGCACAAGCCCTTTTGGACCCGCCTTAGGAACCTCAAAATGTTGTGTAATGGAAATAGAGTCTGCATTTTGCCCATGCGGCTCTATGCCTTTTGGAAAGGTTCTACGCTGTTGAGAGATGTATCTTTGATTTATTGGCGATTCTTCATGAGTTTCTTTGATTTTTGTCTCTGCCGTTACATGTTTGTCATTTGCGAGAGGTACTTTGCAAACATCAGGCTGGCGCATGTCAATCTTGATTTGTCGACGGAGGGTTGCGGGAGATATAACGATCTCTGATCTTTTCTCCACAATAGGAATTGGGGTTGCGGATCTCTTTAGGGTTGCCCCCTGTGATAGTTTTACTGTCGTGTCTTTAAGTTTTGCAAGTTGCTCAGAACGGGCAGATGATGGTTGTATTTTGGAAGTCGGTGTGGTAGATCTTGGAGGGGGTGAAGGTGGAACTGGAGTGCTTTCTCTCTGAGTAGGAGACAAGATATTCCTGAAAGGGGATTCAACACGTCTAGATTCAATTGTAATGTAAGTAGGTGAGGCTGCCCGCATTCTGAGAGATGGGGAAGAAATTCTGATTTCTGAACATTTGTGTGTACGGGCTTGTTGCTTTATTTCTTGGTGTTCCTTGGACATTTCTTTAGTTTTGTGTGAATCTTTTCTGCTGGAGGCAATGGTCAATTTAGCAACTTTCTGTGGTGATTCTGTAGTACTATGAACATCTTTTTTAGATTTCAGGGAGGCTGTTGAATTCAAGGCTGTGTGGATTGCATCTTCACAAGAGTCAAGTATTCTGACAGCTTGATCTTTAATAACCAATAATTCTTCTCTCATCTTTTCCATGTTGTCTTCCTGTGCAATGTAACTTAAGTGCTGCTTCCTTTCTTGTTCCACCAGCCATTCCGGAATAACATTTAAGAACATTTGAAATGCTTCGATCCCATTTTTACTTTGCTCCATTTCAAATTCCTTCATTCTGGACAACAGTTGTTGGACATCCTCTCGTTTCCTCAACAACTCTAATATGTCTCCTGGGTTTTTCTCATTTTTCTGCAGAGATCCTCTTGGTGAACTAGACAGCAAAGGTTTTTTCTCTGGAGCTTCTCTTTTTGGCTCCGCTGTGTTGAGAGGGCTTTTTTCCTTTTGGGTGGCCATTTCCCTGGCACATTCCTGTCTTCCTTGTAGATTTCTCTTTTCCCGAGTCAGGCTTTTGTTTTGAACGTTTGTCTCAAAAATAAAAGTTGATTCTTGTTCAGAAGACAAAGTTTGAGACTTTGGGTGGACATCGATTATTTTTTGCTTAACCGCTTTGTCTGATTTATTGCTAACCTCTTGTCTTCTTTGAATTATTCCTTCCTCTCCTTTAAGGCAGGCAGTTACCTGGCTTTGCTTTCCTTCCATAGTCAAAGAACGTTGTTGTTTAATTTTGCCTTTCTCTGTTTCCTTTCTTTGAACGAATCTCTGTTTCACTTCACTGGATTCATTGCCTCTCACTTTTTGTCTGCCCGCTGTGTATTTTAAAGGTGTGTTTTTCACATGCATTGGCCCATTGGCTTCCGGATAATTACTAGCAGTGTTTTCTGTACTTATGTCTTTCTTCTGTTTTTCTTGCTGCTTCAGAACCTCATGCTTTTTATGAACTGCAGATTCCTTGTGGGTTTCATATGAGGTTTGGTCTACCGGGGGAACCTTGATGGTTTTGACTTTGAAAGAAGGGGACACAGTTTTGCTATTTGATACATGTAAATGATCTGCCTCTTGCTGCTGCTTCTTGGTGATTACATAGTCTTTGTGGGTCTGGACCTTCTCAGAAGATATGCTTTGCTTTGTGAATTGCTGTGTCTCATACACTGCTTCTTTTCTGATGTGTTCTTCTTCCGAGTGCTTTAAAACATTTTGAGGCTGCTCAGAAGTTAATTGATGTGGCAGAGGCTGACGTTCAGCACCTTCTAAGGCCACATCTTGGGGCTTCCTCTGACATTCAGGGTCAATGGGTAGAGCTGGAGCTGCAGAAGTCAGTCTGGTTTGACCCTGTTTATCTGATTTTGGCACTGGCAGACAACTTTCTGCCTCTGGCTCAGCTAATCTTCCCTGTGTTTCACTGTTCCTTCTCACATGCAGCTGACAAACATTTTTGGCTTGCTCTTGTTCCATCTGTTCCTTTTTAAGTTTGTATTTTTCTTCTGCTATCATTAATGGGGTTTTGAATTTTCGCACGTAAGGTTTAGGCATTGTTTGTGTTGCCTCTGCTGGAAGAGAAGGTGATCTAACAAGTGGAACTGTCTTATTTTTCAGTGATGCTCCCGGCGTACTTGTTTCTGAAACGGACGAAGGCCTTCGCATTTCTTCAGTTTTGCTATAGACTTTTTTCTCTTTCTTTTCATGGCTGATAGTACTCCTTATCACTGAGCTTTCTGCCCTTTCTTCTCTTGTCTCTAAGCCATCAGCTTTGCTGTGTATCTGAATAATTCTTGGCTGCATTTTTCTAAGCGATTTAGATTGGCTCTCTTCGAACTCTTTCCTAAGTTGTGTCTGAGGTTTCCCGTGTGAGATCGTGCTCTGAGATTGACTTGGCTCTTGTTCCAGTGTTTTGTCCAGACACTTGAGAAAATGTTCTCTCTTTTGCTTTGCCTGAGAGAAAGCAGAGGACTGTGGGAGAGGTGGCGGAGGCAGAGGAGAGGCAGATGCACATTCGTACTTCTCTTCTACAGAGGGTGGTAGAGGAGGACAAGGATCACATTGTGATTTTGCCTCTCCAGTTGTTGGTGGTGGTGGCAAAGGAAATCTCTGTCTGCCGCAAGCCATTATTAAATGAGGGGGTGGTGGTGGCAAAGGGAAATCAGCCTCAGATGAAATACATGAAAGAGGAAGTGGAGGAGGAGGCAGAGGCAGAGGTGGAGAATCAGTTTCTGACCTCTCTGGGCCTTTAGGATTCCTAGAAGGATTCAGTGATTTTTTTACCTGAACCCCAAAGTTTTCATTAGCTCTTTCAGTGAACTTTGACATGGATTTCTCATTATGCTTTTGCTTCCTTTCAGCTTCTTTAAATTGCCTGTGCATTTCCTGCGTGACTCTGACTTCTTGATTAGTTTTCATATTCTGCTTTGATGCTATGGAAACCTCAACTTGGCCTGCCATAACATCATTTTCTTTCCTTCTACGAACCTCCTTTGAATGCTGAGATTGTTTCCTATGTTGCTCCATCTCCTTTTTCTCAAAATGGCCAGCTGCTTTAGAAATCATGCCGGTTGGCTGGTGGATCTGTCTCTCTCTTCCTCTACAGTTGGGGCTCTGATGATCAAATGATGACAAGGTTGATTCTTCTTTCATCTCACCCTGATTATTTAGGTAAAAATATTCTTCATCTTTACATTCGTGGAAGCCCGTAATTTGTTTTGCAGACTGTAGGACACACGATGAAAGGTCTTTCTTCAATATTTTGCTTGTCTCTGCTTTCTCTCTGCTTTCATTTTTCTCAGTGTTGTTACAGAAAGTGGACTGATCAGTCCCCCTCTTTGCTTCTCTTTTTGCAGTGTTCTGGACTGTGACTTTACCCATGGTCTGCTCTGCTTTTTCAAGGACTTTGTATTGAGACTTGGGTAAGGCCTTCATATTTTGCTTATTCAAATCATGCGTCTTGGGGTTCCATTTTTGATCCAGATGGATTGCTTTGGCCTCTTCAGTGTGATAATTCTTCTCTTTGGACATTTTTTCCTTCTGAGAAAATGTGGCATTGTTTAGTAAGGGTTCGATAGGCATGACTTTGTTTGCGACTAGCTGCTGAGATGACTTCACCAGCTTCTGATCTGCTTGCTTCACTCCTGCCTGGGTGGATCTCTGGTATGGCACTGTTTTTGTTTCATCAGAGGCATCCAGCAAGTTCTCTACAGCAATCTGAATACAGCCTCTGCCTACGATTTCTTTTTCTGTTTCTTTGAGTGATGGCTGAGCTGCTTTTAAAGATCTCAGTGAGGACTCACGGCCTTTCTGAACAAACTCCTCTCTCAGGACTTCATTTTTTATTTGAACTGCTTCCTCCACAGATTCGAAAACCTGCTTAATATCACCAGGAATGACCTCTGGTTTTTTTGCTTCCTTTGGTTGATAAGCTGCTTCCTGTAGGGACTTCATAATTGCAAGGATGTCAGCTTTTATAATTTCTTCCTTCTCTGTAACAGCTGTTTGGTTTATGGCCTGATTTAGAGAATTTAAAGTTGTCTTCAAATCACCTTTTATAATTTCTTCTTTGCATACATGAGAAGGTCTTTCTTGTGGCTCATCTGTAAAGATTCTAACTGCATTACACACATTTCCAGGAATAATGTCATCTTCATTAATTGTCCGCTGTATTTGAGACTTCTTTTGCTTAAGTAATTGTTTAGTGCCTTCAACATCTCCACCTATTATTTCCTCCTCCTCCTCTTGATTCGTTTTTGCAAATGTTTCATCTGTATCTGACTGGAGTAATTTCAAGTAATCCAAGGCTCCAGCTTCTATGCAGGTTGTAAAAAACTGAACATTGCCCCTTTCTGAATTATCTATTTTAGGTCTTTCTGATATTTCCTTGTTCATTACAGAAGAGAGAAGACTGTGAATTGTACGTTTCACGTCACCACCTAAAACTTCATCTTGCTCAACTTTACTGCTTTCCTTTTTGTGAAAAAGAGAATAGATTGTCAGCTGGATATCACCTCTCTCACTTTTCTGAATTAAAATCCCACGTTTTACAGAATGATCCTTATTAAATAGATTTTTAATAGCTTCCTGTACATCACCTCTCACAATTTCTTCTTTTTCAACATGCACAGCTGTTGATCTATTTAACAACTGTTCTTTGGTCAAATCCACATTGCCTTTTTCATATTCATTTACATAACTTTCCCTTTTTGTGATACTTGGTTTGGATAACAAGTTTATCATGATGCTGGCAAGATCTCCTTTAATAATCTCTTCTTTTTGTATTTCAGGAGTTTCCTGATTCATCAGTTTATATTTTGCCATTCGAACATCTCCAATTTCATCAGTCTCCAAAATAATTCCATGAGATTCTACAACTCTGTGTGAATAAAGTTCCTTTAAAGTTTCTTTCACGCTTTTCCCTATAATTTCTTCCTTTTCAATTTTAGTTTCATTGAATTCATGGAAAGGCGTTGTTTCAAAAAGCCATGTTGTGGTTTTTACATCAGCCTGTGGAATTTCCTCTTTCTCTATTTTTGTATCACTCTGATTATTTTCTTTAATGGAGTCTAGGGGCTGGTTTTCGAACAGCCACATGGCATGCTGAACATCACCTTTTTGTACTTCTTCCCTTGTCACTGTCTGGACCTCTTTATATTCTGAGTCTTCCCCTTTAATTTCATCAATAGTATGTGTTTCAAACAACCAAGTACATGTTTTAACATCACCTTGTTGTATTTCACTGACACTCACTGTCCTTACATACTCTCCTCCATGGGTTTCTTCAGATTCAAATAATTTCTTGCTGGCTTTCACATTGCCACCTTGGACACTGTTGACCGTGGGGACAATGAATTTCTCCTCATCTGAAATAGTATCAAGTGATTGTGTTTCAAATCGGTATCTAACTGAATTAACACTGCCTTTCTGGATATCTTCCTGGGTGACTGATTTTATGACATAGACATTGTCAGACTTGTTTATTGACCCTAAAGGCTTGGTTTCAAACAGCCACCGGGTCCCACGTACATCTCCATGAAGCACTTCTTCCTTCTTCACTGTAGTCACCTCGTGATAATATCCTTCTTTGTCCTGGATTGCATAAAGTGGCTGGGTCTCAAATAGCATTTTGTAGCTTTTCACATCGCCCTTTGTTATTTCTTCATCACTGATGGTTTTCTTGATAACTGCATCCACCGAAGAGTCGTCTTTAATCTGGTCCAGAGAAAATGTCTCAAAGATAAAACAACCTTTTTTCACATGTCCATCTGGTACATCTGCAGTCGTTTGGGCAGAGGTCCTTTCTTTTTTGTGCTCTGATATTTCATCTAGGGACCGATTTTCAAAAAGCCAGCAGCAATGCAAAACATCCCCTTTCTGTATATCTTCACTTTGTAATGTTTTAAGTTTGTTCAGAATTTCCTCTGAGCTGACATTGATTGAGTCCAATGATTGGGTCTCAAATTTAGATTTTATGGTAGAGACATCTCCGGGCTGGATATCAACTTCCACAATTCGTTCAAGTTCTTTGTCTTCTTCTCCTTGTATGTTCTCTAGCTTTTCAGTCTCAAAAATAAAGCATGCTGTGCGGACATCACTGCCTTGAATATCTTCTTGGTGTACTGTGCGTAGCCTGGCTGTTTCTGATTCTTCCCGTATTGCATCAAGAGGTTGTGTTTCAAAGAGCAAGGTACACATTTTCACATCTCCTCTCTGTATATCTTCAGTGTTTTCTACCATTGTCTCTTTCTCATACAGAGATTCCATTGGCTGAGTTTCAAATAACCATCTGCACATTTTTACATCCCCTTTAACCATTTCTTTTGTCTCCATCTGTTCTTTGCTTTCTTCCTCTTCTATATTACTAAAATATTTAATGGAATCTAGAGGCTGTGTCTCAAACAGCCATTTTGCTGTTTTCACATCCCCTGACTGGACTTCTTGGGAAGATATCCCTTTGATAATTTCAATGTTTTCAATACTCTCATCAAACTGGTCAAGAGGCCTTGTTTCAAAGAGCCACCTGTACTTTCTGACATCCCCTCGTAAAATCTTTTCTTGACAAATTGTTTTAACTTTATGATATTTCCCAAGGTTGTCTTGGATTGCATATAATGGGGTTGTTTCAAAAACATCTTTATTTAACTTTACTGCACCGCTCGTTACACCTTCAACCTGGACTTTGTTGGAGTCCTGATGTTTGCTGAACCGGCACGTTTCAAATGCATGCTTGCAGCTCCTCACGTCTCCCTTGGCAATTTCTTCCAGTTTCACAGTTCTTATGAATTCTTTTTGTTCTTCTCTAATCTGTTCAAGAGGCTTAGTCTCAAAAATCCATTTCTGATGCCTCACATCTCCTTTCTCTTCCTCAGTTGCAACCATTTTTGGAAGATTTCCCACCTCTGGGCTCTCTTTTAACATGTCCATTGGTAAGGTTTCAAATAAGTGTTTAGTAGTAGTTACATCCCCCCCAATTATTTCTCTGGTAGGTGAAGTGCTTGTATCTTCATTTTCTTTTAGGGTATCAAGAGGCTGAGTCTCAAACAGCCAACATTTTCTGCAGACATCAGTGCCTAGAATGGTTTCTTTTTCCACTACAGATTCCTCAGACTCTTTAATAGTATCTAAAGGCTGGGTTTCAAATAACCACTTTGCTCTGCTCACTTCACCTCTGATGTTTTCCTCCATGGAAATTCCACGGACAACTTTGATGTCCAAGGAATCTTTGCTGATAAGATCAAGAGGCTGAGTTTCAAACATCCAGCGAACTGTTCTGACATCTCCTTTTTCCAGATCTTCTCTGTGGACAGTTTTAATTTCTAGCATTTGTCCTAAATTGTTCCTAATAACAAACATTGGTAGAGTTTCAAAATGCCTTATTCTTCTCTTCACGTCACCTTTAATCTCCTTTATTTCTGATCTGAGTTGAAGCAGCTTAGCTTCCTCAACTGAAGAAAGCTGCCCAAGAGTGTCCAAGTGCTGCGTTTCAAATAAATATTTCACTGTTTTGACATCTCCACCAGTAACTTCCTTAATGGACATTTCACTGGACTCTTCTTCTTCTTCGTCATGGTGAATTTTATTCATTGAGTCCAATGGCTGAGTTTCAAACATCCATGTGGCTGTGCGGACATCTCCTCGGGCCAGTTCTGAAATTTTCCCGGCATTATCTGAAGAATTTGCACTCAGTGCATCTATGGGTTGTGTTTCAAATTTCCAGGTAGTAAACTTAACGTCTCCACCAGCAATTATTTCCCGAGATGCAATGCTTTTAACATCGTTTTGGTCAGTAGGCTCATCTTTTATTGAATCCAGGGGTTGATTTTCAAAGATCCACTTCATAGATTGGACCTCTCCTTTAAGGATTTCATCCCACTCCAAATATTCTCTTTCTGGACTCACACTCTTCTGAGGGCTGTTTTCTGGGTTTTCAAAGACACATCTAGCCTGACGTACATCTCTTACTGAGGTATCTATTTCAGTGTTACTACAAGAGATTATTTCAGAAACATCATTGAAATAATCTTTTTCTAAATTCTTCCTCAATTCAGGGTGAATATGTTTGTATAAACGATTTAATTCGTAAAGATTTCTTTGCTTGGAATACACTTCTTTAGAAAGAGCTTGCTTTGGTGGAGAGGGAGAGAGTTCAGGGGACTGGGAAAATTCTGTCATTTCAGGGGAAATCTGTAGTAAATCCGGAGATGGTGGAGGAGGAAATTCCTCTACACTCCCATACTTAGAAGACTTGCTATGGACTGGAGTTGGGGTAGCAGATCTGTCCTCTGTTTTTCTTGCCATGTACATTCCTTGTTCCCTACTTGTAGAAGTTGCTTCAGCAGAAGAGTGAACGATTGCAGAAGGCCACACCACTTCCTGATATCCATTTTCAATCTTTGGGGAAAAAATAATATATATTTACATCCATTTTTAGAGGAATACTTTTAGATTTCTTCTAGGCAACTGAGCTAATGTTAAGAAGAGCTAGGGGTTCAAAGAAAATTTAAAAAATCTTCACCACTATGCTTAGGTAAAACAGGTTGATTTAAGAGACTCTGAATTATAAATGATATAATTCATCTCTAATTACTGCAGTGTGATAAATTTATATCTACTATGCAAATATTCAGTTCTCAGACTGCTTTCTTCTCATGGTAAGTAATAGAGCAGTCATAGACTTAAAGCAACAGAGCACAAAGTAAGTTTTTCGGAAAAAGAGTTTAGCGGTACAGATAAGGATGTTTTAAAGAACAGTGATATACTTAAAAGATGAAAATTTACCATAGTCTGCCATTAAGACCATGGGAGAGCATATGAGATAATGCTCAAGAATCCCAGGATTGCCATAATGATATAAATAAGGGTGGGCAGAAAGTACAGAGGGCATCAGGGAATAGTTCAAACCTTTTTAGAGCTTATCTAACCTGTCACCATCCTTGCAACTTCTGAAATGAAAACAAAAGTCTAGTCCCACTATCATGTTGCATTGAGACAAGAACAGGAAACATGGAACCTTTCAGGTAATGTTGAAATTGAACTTCTGGCAACCTCAAGAAGCAGAGCCATCTGCGAGGGATGCTGAGTTCAAGCAACATCTGAAAAGCCACAGGTTACTCAATGCTGTAGGAAAACGTGGGAAGAGGAACAGCTGCCAGACTCTGTCTTGCAAGAAATTTGATATCAACCATATTTGATTTAGGGTGCTTGCTTGTTGGTTGTTTACAGAAAACTGCATTACCTATACAGTAATGGTTATTATAAATGTGTTGCTGTTGCAACTCAGAGGGGGAAAAAAAGTGCTTTATGATCAGAGTGGTAATAATTCAGAATTCCCCAGATAGAGGTTTCCTCTTGCACCCTTTCTGACCTTGATCTGTTTTGGAGGTTTGCCATTCTCTCGTCCAAAGGGAAATGTCTTTCCTTGAACTGTTTTCTCGAAGTGTTGTTTCAAAGATTGTGTAGAAATCATTGGAATCTCTTCATTTACAGATGCATTGACTCCTACGACATGGAAAGAAAACTGAGAGGGTTACAAAATATCCAAATGAATTAGCTTTGCTCAAGTTGGAGATGCCTTGCTTTCTTCTGAAGTTAGACTTTTCTATCTAATCCTTGTGTCCACTCAGGCCTCTTGCGTTCCATGACTGACCCAGAGTCTGCTACCTGAAAAGTAATTCCCATGCTGTATGAAAAGCAAGCTGATCTAAAACACAACCTGAAACTTTCCTCCCTTTAGGGGATAGACCAGAGTGGAGAAAAGAGAGGCTTTAAACCACCCGTTCCAAAACAGTGGGTTGTGACCCCAAGGGGGCTACAACCAAGAATTGGGGAAGCCACAAGAACTTGCATTGTTGGGAGGCAGGGAGCAGAATGTTCCTCCTCATGTGCCATGCTTTCCACATGGTTTATCTGGCTTGTGTTGGGATCAGTGCAGCACTGGTCCCTCCCATGTAATCAGGAGAAGGCTCTTTCTTGGGTGTGATGGCTTCTAGAGCAGTGTTCCTCAA
>JAJFZI010622593.1:0-14657 GCA_022379055.1 Anilios bituberculatus
TAGGTCTTCATACAGAGAGGTTTCAGAACTGGAGTTTTTTAGGATATCGGTGTAAACAGAGTCAACCACTTCCTCAACTGTTTGGCTGTTTCTGGAGGCTAAATCTTCTGAGTCGTCGTGCTGCCAAACCTTAAGTTTATTCTTTGAGATGAGTCTCTGCAAGGAATTAACTACTTTCCTAGCCATCTCCATCATATTACAAATACTTGTATCCATTTCACCCAAAGGAAGAGAAGTGAACAATTTTGTGAGAAGTTTAACCGCTACCTCTTCTAAGATTAGAGAGGATAAACCTTTCAAGTGGGCTCGTAAGGGACTTGGTCCTTGTGGTAGCTCTGGACTATCTCCACTATCTCCATATTGATCCTCAAGAGCTTTCTCAGCTTCAAGGGCTTCTTGCTGTCGGTTTAACTCTTCAGTGAAGTATGTCTGTATCTGATTCCCAGAAATCTCTTTAATCACAATGTCAACAATCCTCTCCAGAAGAATTGTGCAGCCTGTTCTGATGCATTTCTCAACTGTTGATGTACTTCCAAATTCTGGCAAAAGGTTGTTATAAATTGAGTTGGCTATAGTTTGACTGACAACACGGTTGGGTTGCACCCTGTCAAGGTACTTGACATCTGCATTTTTGTTTTTTGAGATTTCTGCCATCACTTTGCTCACGAGCTTCATGTGAATAAAATCAAATTCTGCACATTGATCTTCTGCCTCAGTGGATTTAGAAAGTGTTGTAGGAAGAGGGAGGATTTTATATAAGAGGAATGCAAGAACATCATGGATAAATCTCTGAGAGACTAGGAATGGACTTGGTGTGGCAGTCTGGGAGGGAGTACTGATTTTCTTCACCTCTATCAACACATTTTTAGCCATCTCTCCCAGTTCTAAAGGTTTTGAGGCTGGATCCTGGAATGTCTTTGCTGGCACTCCTTGAATCTGGTAGGCTAAAATTTCTTTCTTTAATGCACTAGCTAATCTTTCTGCTAATATGCAACTACTTTCCTTGTCCATGCGGATTGGGGCTCCAGAACCCTGATCTTGCAAGATGCCACACAAAGAAGCATGGATAATTTTAGCAATTTCTGTTTTTTCCACATGTGGGAAAGTCTGTCCACCTTTGGGTACCTGCAGGACTTTTACTGGGGATTTGGCAAACTCCTTTAAGATGGATTCAATCAACATTTTAAGTGTAGGCTCAGCTTCAGTCCCTTGTTTATCTAGCAAACATACACTGGCTGTGGAAGTGAGCAGTTTGCTAATTAGTCCACTAAAGATATCCTTCAAGAAGGAAGATGAATAAATATCTCCTCCACTCTCAGTCGGCATTAACTGAGGTTCTCCTTCACCAAGTCTCACATGGTGTATTGTCCAGCCTGCAATTTTTGAAGCAACAGTAGTAGAATAGTGAGACTGCCTTGGAGGGGATTCTGGGGAATGATAATTCTGTCTTGTTTTACTGAGAAATTCTGCTCCCGTTAGTTCCTCAGCAGTATTTTCCTGTTTCCTGTTTGGAGATCCAGATCTTTCGCAGACAGTTTTGCAAAAATTCTGCACTATGTTTTGGATGCTTTTGCTTGCACTGGAGTCTGTTTCTTTTTTGTGCCTCTGAAAGATACTTTTTTCCCTTTTTTCACCCATAATTGGATCAGGAGAAGCAGATCGACTATCAGGAAGCCAAGATGGGAATATTCGGTGTAAGATTTTGACAAACATCTCCCCAAACACAGAACCAGAGGCTGCAGGTTCTGGGAGGAGAGTTTCAACTCTGTCAACAATAGTCTCAGCTTCCAGAAATGAAAACAAATATAGAGAAGTGTCACCAGTAAACAAAGGTAACAACTGGTATCCAGAGATATCTCTTATTATAATAGAGGCCAGTTTTTCTGCCAACAGGCAACTATTGTTTTGAAAAGCCTTAAAAATCTCAAACTCTGTTCCAAATTGTTGCAGTAACTTCTGATAAACAGAGTCACTTATTTGAACCACTTTTTCAGCATCTATTTGTGGAAAGCACACCTCTTCCTCTGCACTTTGTATAACCTTAACTTCTGAAAGTTTAAATTCATTTACCAGAGCATTTACAAGTTCAATCACCACAGTTCTCAACTCCTGCTCGGATAACTGAATGTCCTTGGCATAGGCCAAAATATTGGGGGAGGATAAGAACTTGCAAAAGAAAGCAACAACAATGTCCTCCAAAAACAAGGCAGAATAAATGCATTGAGAAAACTGTCTTTCCTTCTGCCATTGAGAGCTCTCTGAAGAGGTATCATTGCCACTTAGAAATGGGTGGAGGTGGAAATTTAAAATTTCTCTTATGAGTAACATAGCAATTTCCTGCATAGGGCCATTGTCTTGGTTCATGAGAGTATTCTGAAGTTCCTCTTGGGATGGATACTTCTGCAAAATCTGGTTGTAAACTGAATTGGCTATATCTTCTTCTGTTTCTTGATCTATGTCTGGGATTCGCTCGGAGACATCCTCCAGCCTGAGTTCATGTGCTAAAATCTCCGCAACAACACAGCTTCTCAGGTCGGCAGCCATCTCGAGGAAATCTGTCTCGGAGAAGTCATCTTGCATTCCTATATAAGCAGCAATGCTCTCTGCATTGGGGAATATTTTCTCCAAGAGCTGATTAAGCATATTTTCTAAGGTCCTGCAAGAAAAGACAGTCACACAAGAATCTGGAACATCCCCAGCACCATGGCTTATGGCAGATGATCTGCGTTCTGATGTTAAGGATTGAAGGTGATGCTTAAACATTTCGTTAATAACGAAACATGCTATCTGAATGACATACAAGTTCCTTAATCTTCCTCTGTCTTCTGGAATAGGTTGCTGCAACAGAACCTCATGCAGAACATCACAGTACACTGATTCCACCATGTTCTCTATTGCCTCTTCAGAAATACCTGTTTCCTCTTCACTGCTGTAAGTGCTGATCCAGATTGCTTGTTTCAGAATTATCATCATGACATCCATCTTTATCTGGGAAATTCTGTTTTTCAGCTCAGATCCACATGGACCCTTTCCCTGATCAGAGGGTGCAGCAGTGCTAAAAGATAAGGGGAAAATGTGGGAAAACAGCCGATTAATTATGGCTTCTAAAACTGGGTAAGAAAGCACCGTGGCATAGGGTGATCCTGAAGACTTCATCTGGGGACCACCCTGAGCGACCATCAGATTTTCCTGGATGATGCATTTTGTTTCTAACACATTTGATGGACAGGCTGACTGAAGCAGATTATCTACAGCTTCTTCAATTATAACCGTGGATGTTTGACAAGGTGAAGTTTCTGCCGCACCTTCTGGCTCTTCGTTAGATAGAATACTTTGCAAAGAATCCTTGCTGGTTAAATTCCAGCCTGCTGTATTTGTATCCTCTGGAGCAGAGCCAAGAGGAGCTTCTTCAGGACCTTCCTGGATATCAAAATGAACTTTTGCAAGTTTTTTCGTAAATGACTTTGCCAACTGCACAGCTGTGTCTCCTACATCATCCCCAGAGATATCTGCTAATTTATCAGACATCTTTGAAATCAGTTCAGAAATAACATCTCCTAGGAAGGAAGGAGATGAACTTATCTTTGATTTCTGGATTTCTTTCCTCAGGTCCAAAGGCTTGATAGCCGTTTTATAAATTTCTATTCCTCCCATTGAGTCTCCTGCAGCTGCTCTGTCCCAGCCAGAAGTCTCCTCGCTCGATACAAAAGGTTGAACATGATGCTGGAGAATGTCTCCAACAAGGAAGCCAGCTATTCGATCAATGAGAGTCCCACTCTTATTTTTCACTTCCTTCTGAACAGCTTCGAGGGAGCCTGATTTCTGTATGATCTTGCTGCACAAAGAATTTGTCATGTTCTGAATATCTTCTTCGGAATATTCATACTGCTCTGGGTGTGGGTCTTTTGTGATTCTGATTTCATGTTTTAAAAGCCTCATCCGTACATCGTTAATCAGTTGGGTGGAGAGCTTGTTGAAGTCTGTTTCTGACAATTGTCTTTTATTCCAAGATGATGGTGTGGAAGAGAAAATTTTTGTCAACAGGCGACTAATGAGATCTTTTAGGAACCCAGATGATAATAAAGTGCTAAATGGTGAGCATCTCTCATTATCCTCATGGAACTCCTTGTCTCTAACAGCATCTCCTTGAAGCACACGTGAAGATGAAACCCTGGACAAATCTCCAGAAAATAAGGGATGTAGAAGATAGTCAGAGATTCCTTTTTCAATCAATCTTTTAACATTTTCATAAATGACATTCCTTCTTTTGCGACTGAAGTCATCTTCTGGAGTCATCTGTCTGTTTTTCGCTATATTACTGCAGACAGAGTCCACCACGTCATCCATTACGTCTGTCAATGGAGCCCCCAGACTCTGTTCCTCTTCCTTTGGTACCCCAGTAACAGAGGCCCTGCCAAACTGCAAATTGATTGAACTGGCCAACCTTTTAACCACTTTATTAAGTTCAATTTCTGGCTGTCCTTTAGTCACCTTCTTTTTATCCAAAGATAAGATTTTTGATAAAACTCTGGAAACCATTTCTTCTAAAAATTTAACTGGGAAAACTTCAGTACAAGATGCAGAGGGTTCACCGATGCTATGCAAAACTGTCCTGACAATATTCTCTGATAAAACATCGGGGTTCAGACTTCCTGAAGGGACTTCATCTTTGGAGAGAAAAGTCTGAAGATGATGTTTTGTGATCTCCTGAATTATGTAGCTGGTCAGACATTCAATAAGAGTGGTGTCCATACATTTTACATCTTTCTGCATAGACAGTTGAGAGCCGGATTTTTTAAACAAGTTTCTATAGACAGCTTCAGTCATGTTCTGAATCTCTTTCTCTGAATATAAACGGCAATGATCATCCTTTTTTGCTACCCAGATTTTGTGTTTTGAAATAGATTTCATTACTTGCGGGATCATATAGGATGAGAGTTCGTTAAAATCGAATTCTGATGTCTCCCTTTTGTCTTGCTTGCAAGTGGTGTCCTCTAAAGGTGGGCAAAGCCGAGTCAGAAGTTGATGTACTACTCTTTCTAAGTACTTTTCTGATAGTACAGTAATGTATGCTGGTGCGGGTGGCCTCCTCCTTTTTACTTTAGGAAACGAGATACATTTTTCAATTCTCTTGATGATGGGTCCAGGTTGAACATTTATGAAAACACTCTGACATAGCCTCTTACACACTGCTGGCGGCAACTGGTAATCCAGAATTTCAGTCAGGATAATTTCAGCTGCCCTCTCAGCCAAAATTTCTATGTCCCCTTTCATGTCTCCCTCAGCAGCTAACTGGAATCCAAATTCCTTTAAAATGGAATCCACAATTTTGTTGATAGTTTGACTATCTATCCGTGGGAAATATGCTTTCTCTTCAGCCTTCTTCAAGATCCCAACGCCAGCTTTCCTAAATTCTTCCATCAAAGCATTCACAAACAGTATGTTCATCTCATGAAGGTTGATGCATGAATCCTGGTCATATCTGTTCTTTATTGAAGAAAAGATCTTGATCAAGAGCTGAGAAACAATTTCTTCCAGAAACAGCGCAGAATAAATAGCAGAAAAATCTGCTTGGCCATGTCCGTGATCTCCATGTTCTGTCACGATCACTACTTCTCTTCGATAAGTCTTCTTTTTGCAACTTATAGAGAAAGGTTTTTTTGCAGCCAATTTGCAGGTAGGTGCAGGTGGCCTGTGCTGTATTGCTGCAGGTGGTCTGTGCTGCATTGCTGTTTCCAAGACAGACCTATTCCTTTCTCGTGTGCTTTTTCGTGTTTGACGCTTTCCTGAAGGAACCACTTTAGATTCTGGTTTTCTGCCTCTTAATGAGGAATACATTTCACTTTTACTGTAACGGGGATGTTTTTTATGAAACGCTTGACCATGTGCTTTTCTAGACGTGGGCTTGGTGAACTCAACAGTTTTTTTTGAATGAGGTTTCATTGGCCTTGGATGGTCAATGCTAAGGGAAACCTCTGTAATTACAGGTTTTACCAGGGTGTGAGCTAAGACATCAAGTGCTGATTCACAGGAAGACACCCCGGACTGAGGTTCTACCCATGGTTCCTCTGTATATTTAATGTCATATGTGAAAATGGAGGAGCTAGAGTCAGCCTCATAAGCTTTCTCCTGCTGATATGAATACTGCAAGAGGTCATCATCACTAACACATTTCCTCACATCAGAAATCTGTTGATCTTCTGGGAATTCATCAAAAGCAAAGGTGCTTGCAAAATGATCTGTCATGAGGCATTTGTCCAAGAGTGTTCGGATCAGCTTTTCACTCACAACGTCCAAGAGGACAACAGATTTTGGAGACAGCCCTAGGCTGCTGTTAAGTATATTGTCGCTAAGTTTATGAGCATGGGGACACATTGAGGAATAAAGCAACTGTCTCGTAGTTAATGCATTTGCATTTCTATAAGGCATCACATTCTGAGATCGAGCCTCTGGGCAATATCTGCTAAAAGTATTCTCTGACTGATCAGGCCACAATGAATCTAAAATGATGTGCAGAACTTTATTGACAATATTTTTTGACTCACTAGTTTTCAGGCTACGGATAAAACTGTCCAGATTAGAAGCAATGTTGGTCAGCCGCTTGTTTTTGATGGCAACTGGACCCATTGTGGAAAGACAGGACATCCCTCTGACATCACTGGAACCTCTACAATCGCCCCTAGAAGCTCTGCTGAAGCAGCGTGAAGAAATTAAGTGCCGTTCAGCCGCATTATCACCAGCTATCCCTTGTTTTACGCATTGGCTCCTCCTTTCAATTTCCAGTGAAAATAAGCTGCTAATCTCTTTCACAAGAGGGTGATAAACCTCATCAAAATCAGCCAAGCAGAGAGATGGGACAGAAATGTACTTTGTTCTCCTTGACTGAAACCCTTTCCTGGTAATAGTCACTTGCAAGATATTTTGCTCACACAGGTTACTGATGATAATGTCAGAAATATGGAACGCTAACTCTTCAATGTTCATCAGAGAGCTTTTAGGGCCTCTCAGCCCATGTTCAGGACAACAACTATCCACAACCATGGACAGAGAGCTTTCCAAAAACTCATTTCTTTCTTGTAGCTTGCGGCGTGCATTAGGACTTGAAATAGTGAACAGGACATTGGTAAGGACTGCCTGCGTCAGAGGCTCCCACAACACATCAAGGCATGAAGATTGCTTTCTGCAACATGGCCAATGTGAATTTCTCCATATTCTTTCCTGAAGCCACTTTGTCTCAGTCTGGACGAGCTCTTGTTTCCATTCTGGCAGGGAGGACCTACAGGACTTTTTGTCCAAAGCATCTGGGGAAGGAAACATGAACAGGTTATCATTTCACATCTTGGTCATATACTTGGCTGCAGATGTCATTTGGGAGTTAAAATGTTATTCCCATGTTTTGTTTGGCTATTGCTACAGTTTGAGCTAAAGTGAGGGAAATGTCAAAATGAATGTTTAGCCCTCTTTGCTTGTTAAAGACACAGATGTACATACATGGGAGGCTGTCAAAAGCATTACTCTTGAACACTGGAAAAACAGACATCTAACACAGTGGTGAATTGTTGATATGTGTGCTTTTTTTCTTTTACTGATGGGGGCAAGGATTTTCAAATAATTTGGTCAAATTGTTTTGGAGGAAAAAAATGTATTTCTGATCTATGGGGGTGTGCAGCTGCCAGACTAACCTCTAGGTTGGAAGCCAATCAGTTCCTTGATGACACTCAAGACAATGTGGTTAGCTAGCAGGTGCATCTCACAGGGGTCTGGAACTTGAGTGCAGGCCGCACATTCTAGGTTTTCGTGCCTGTCTGGACTCTTGCAATTGAAGATATGATGTTTGCTCTCCCATTTTGAAAGCAGGCTGTTTCCATCCGGCATGAGGTAACTGTCTTCTGTCTTGTCGCTGGAATCACTCAACTTGATCTCCCAGCGATTGAGCAAGCTTTGCCTCTTCTGTTTTGATTCTGTGAACTTTGAGGAGCAGGAGGATCTGAGATGGTTGAATTTCTCGCAACAGCTGCTTTGCACCAAAGGCTCATCTTCCACTCCAAACTCATATAGGAGAGTGTTGACAATAGTTTCAGCTGTATGTCCTAGCTTTAGAGGACAGAGGGCAGAATGACAGATACTTTCTGGAACTGTATGTTGCTTCCCTGCACAAGATTCGTGCTGATGGAAGAAGCTGGAATTGTTCTGATACCCTTTTCCAGTTAGCTTAGGAACAGCTTCACTGTCTGGTGTTTTCTTAAAAAGCTTTTCTAAAATGCTTCCCTCAGGGATAGAGCTTTGCCGGGGAAGCCAATCCTCCTCATGAAAAACTCTCTTGAACTGACACTTGTTCTGTCTATGTCTTCTAGGAGGGCCTGATCTGCACTTTTGTCTCTCTCGTGCTAAATCAGCATCCCCCTCAGAGTACTTAAATACAGAAGGAAATTTAGATGGGACTTCCTCTTGTATTTCAGTCTCTTCCTCTGAGTAGATTACCATACCAGGAACATTGATTGGGGGAAAACTATCCCTAGTATCTATTCGTCTGTATGTTTTAGAAGTTGTTTTCACCCTTGGTGATTTAGCAAGAGTCCCGTCCTTTGCCAATGCATGGCCTGACATTTCTAGCTGGAGGTTGTCCACCATTAATTCAGAGGTGATCTCAGTAAGGCTCTCATTGCAGCGATCCAACATGACGCTGATGGTCTCGCTTAGCACCAGGCTTTCAGAAGAACTGCTCAATAGATTAGTTTCCTTATGGCACAGCTCTCTGTCCAGAATGTGCTTGATAATTTCAAGAATGCTACTGACAGCATTATTGGCATATACGGTCAGTTCAGAGTGGAGCATTTGCACCTGCCGGATGGCTGTTTCAATGCACTCCCTGGTGACGGCACCGCCCAACTTGGAAAAGTCCACAAAGTTATGGTTTGATCCTAAAGTAGGCAATATTCCTTTCCCAGTGTTTCCCTGCAGCTTGTTTCTGAATGATTCTACTGTCGTTTCTGCCACATTGGCTACGTGAGACGAAAGGGAATCGAAGGATCGTGCCAACTGTGCAAAAGACAGGCCTTCCAATGGGAATCTCACTATTTCCAAAAAGTTACACCTGAAATTCTGTTTAAAATGTCGAGCTACAAATGTCTCCAGTGCAATGACAATACATTCAACTGTTTCTTTAGCTATTTTGTCAATTGTGTCCATTGCAGTTTTCAGTGAAACATTATAAAATGGAAACTCGGGCTGAGTGAATCGGTGTTTCGCAGATTTTGAACATACTTTGCATAACGCCTGGTCTTTTCTTCCCACATAACCACATTTATCTGAAGAAGCAGGAACACTGCTCAGTAAACATCTGTGCACATTTTCAAACACACTTGCTACAATATCTTTGGCAACAGAGCCAACATCTGCCTGAGACTCACTGTGGAAAATGCCAGGACCACTGATCCTTTTTAAGCCACAGCAGAACAATCTCTCATGAAGCTCCCCTGGAATCTTCCTTAACATGCAAACAGAAGACTCCAAATCAGTGGTCCTCATATAAACCTCACTGACAATATTCTCTGCCACTTGCAACATTTTCAGGGTTTCAGTTATGTTTGCATCTGTCAGTGGCTGCTGTTCAAATATTTCTCTCAGAATGCCTTCTTTTGGAAGAACCTGCTTGAGAAAACATAAGTAATCTTCGTAAAAAATACTTTTAGGCTTCCCATGAATATCCTTTGTTATCATCTCAAACTGGAAGAACATCTGAGTAGAAGGCAAGCCATCCATGTTTGAATGTTTCACAGAAGTATGTTTATGCAAATGAGAAATCTGCGCATCACCAGTGTGAAGGTCTTGCACAACAGAATGAATGAGGTTGTTGGCAATGGAGATCTGCTCTGATGACAAGGTATTGACCCGAAGTATAGTTCTGTGATAATCTTCAGCTTTGAACTCGTCAATAATAGTTCCCAAAACTTTGCTTACTGCTTCCTTAGCGTATACTGTCAAGTCGGACTTCGACAAACTTCCTCTCAGGTGTGAGCTTTCTGAATCATCTGATAATTCTCTTGGCTGATTAGCTTGAATGTCATGCTGAAATGACATCTGGGCCTTCCATTTCTGTTGCACAGACAATGGCAGGACCTCTTCCAAATTGGATGCAGCAAAACAGGAAATTTTATTCAAAACGGTTTGGACCAGTTCTTCACTCAAGGACTGTGCTGGTTGGAGCTGAGATAGTGCCAGGGTTATCTTTTGGATGTCTGATGAATCTTTATTTTTGCTTAAATGATCAGTTTCTGATTTGGATATATTGGAGCTAAAGAGTGCATCTACAACAACAGTGTACATCTTGTTAAGTACACTATCCACAATCTCACTAGCTATGTTGCCAGCATTTACCTGAGATGAAGTATCTGTCACTGCATTATAGGCTGAAGATTTAGATTCAGAACTAATAAACATGGAGTCATTATTTAAAAAAGACAAATGCCCCAGATCTCCCATTAATCGCTGGGTAACTTGATTGAGAACATCTTCCACGCTGGACAATAATAGGAAACTTCCTTGCTGTCCTGGCTGTTGCTTCTTAAAAATCCTCTTCACAACTCTTTTCTGAATCTCATTTTCTGTTAAGGCTATCTGAACTGCTAAAATCCGGAGAAGATCGTTCATGATTTCATTGGCGGAGGCATTTTCTTCATAAGGAAGGAGATTTTGACAAGACAGCATCTCCCGTTCCAGGTCCTTCTGAATGACTTTCAGAATAGTGCAAGTAAGTTTTTCAGCACAGAGCCTTAAATTATATTGAGAGTCTTGAACTGCTAATTTTGCTTTATGACGGTAGCTGCCTGCCTTGACATCTGCAACTCTTTGTGCACCTGAGGTTGCATATCCACTTTCAAGCAGGGACTGCTTTTCTCGCTGAGCAGCCATTCCCAGTTCAGATTCCAGTTTATCCTCAGCAAATGTTTCCAGTCTGAGGAAGACACTGTCAACTAAATATTTTGCTATGCCTTCAGGAGAAAAGTCCCTTGTCTCTGGAAGCTGTCTAGCACTTACTTCATCCATTTTTCTGCCAGATGTTTTTTCAGGTTTTGGTAGGCCTGGGGCTTGATGTTTAGTCCTTTTGAGATCTGGAAAATGACCCTTATGTCCAGCTTTGGATCCTCGGCCTTTCAGCTCTACCGTCTTCTGGACAAAATCATAGAGGAGAGACTGGAGTTGAGGAGAGAGCCCCCCCTTCATATTCAGACCAGCTGCAAGACCAGAACTCAGATCTTCAAACACAATATTTACCAGGTCACTGGAAACCAGTGAAGCATCAGATTTCACTACTGCTGGTATGGACAGGGCTCTTTTTGTGCTGTCATCTGCAGCCTTAGGAATCTTGTCCATATCTAACATTATAGTTTGGTAGATTTCATTTAAAAAAGTTTCCACTGTGTTCTGAATTTGGACCTGGAGATCTCTTTTGTAGGCAGAATTTTTCCTGAAAACCTTCTCCAACACACCTTCTTTCTGTGGCATCGGGGCCTGTGATTCAGAGCGGACTTCATGAGGAACAAACACAGTCAAAACCATGCTGACAATTTGCTTAGCAGCTATGCTATCAGAGAATATAACAGGAGGAGTTGAAATTTTCTCCACTTCCTTATCTAGTCCATGCTTTACACTTTTCAGAATCAACCGAGCCACATCGCTGGCATATGATTTTAAGTTTAAGGAAGATAATGATACTGCCTGTTCAGGTTTTTCCTTTGCAGCTAGAATTGAATTATTGTAGGAGTTTAAAATATCCTCTAAACAATGAGGCAAGCTACCATGTTGATTGGCCAGGATTCTTCTAAGTTCTTCCTGTATGGCAGATGAAAAATCTGCACTAATCGACATCTTTAAGTTTTGCACATCCAAACATAATTGGGATTCTACTTTGGATATAACAAAGGATTCCAGTTTTGCTACAAAAGTTTGCACCAGATCATTAGCCAGATCTGACCTGGATGGATGTTCAGGCTGCTTAATTTGCTTTTGAACCTCTATAGGTTTTGGGCTGCTCAGTGTTTCCACTTGTGGACATTTTGGATCAAAGGACTTTGCTGAATCACTGAAATGTACTGTTGATAGGCCTTTGACCGCTTCTGTGGATGCACTTAAAGAAAAAATGTCAGTGATAACCAGGCTAGGGGGCCTACTCTGGATGCCCTGCATGTCAATTTGAGTGGCATGGGAAATCATTTGGAATGCTGTTTTCACCAGATCACCTGCAAAAGCATTTATTTCTGCATCGGAGACTAGAATCTGGCCACTGAATTCTCTTCGTACCTTTGGGCTGGATTGATCCTCTGCCTGTTGTCTGCTGATGCTTATTTGGGCCAAAGATGGAGGAGGATTACTAGGGGGCCAGACTGGTTGCTCTGCCCAAACATGCTGAAACGTCTCCTTTAAAAGATTTTGCACTATTTCATTGAGTGGCAATTGTTCTTCCCTCTTAAAGTCCTCTTCCAATTTTTTTAAGGCCTGCTGTAAAGTCCATTCCTGAGGCTTTGTCTGTTGTCCTGTCCTCAATGTTGGGTCAGTGGGGAATGTAGTGCTCTTTGGACTTTCAAGAGAAGCAAAAATGGCATCTTGTACAAGATTGTCCAAACTACTATCTGTCTTCTCTAAATATTTTGTTTGAACTTTTATTTCTTTGTCCAGAAGTTGCCGATCACCTTCAAAAGCAGATTTGGGACGAGATCTGCTTCTCTGTCGCAACTCGTGGCCAAAATCTTCGTATGTCACCTTCTGGTCCTTGTTGACTGAAGTTAAACTTTCCTCCTGATCCCTTTTATCTTTTTCCTCCAGCTCAACTTCAGAATAAATGACCATGCCGGGAACATTAATCAAAGGAAATGGTTTCCTTGCATCTTTCTCAGCGGAATAGAGTGTTGTCATGGTTATAGACGCTGATTGCGTTTCAGGAGCTGTAAACATCTCGTGGCTAGGAGGACGTCCTTTTTGTTTTGGATAATAGCCAGATCTTGCTGACGGAGAAAGAATTCTGAGTTTTTCTGTACTTAAATCATTGAAGACGTCATTAATGAGCTGGAGGAGAATTGAGCTCTCTCTTGTTGGAACAGTTACTTCTGGACTCATCTGCCGCTGGATGAAGTTTAGGATGCTACCAATCATCTCTTCCACATAGCGAAGGACATTTGTGTCTGAAGAAGCAATTGTTTTGGAAACTATCTTACAAATTGTGTCTTTCACAATCGCGTTGGCTGCTTCCGACTCCACTGTATGTGGAGGAATGGCTGCATAAAGCTGCTCGAGAGGGATGCCGATTGCTTTGATTTTGGAAAACAATTCAAACTGGGAGACTTTTGTTTGGCTTGACAGAGCAAAGGCTTTCAATTTATCCGTAATAATATGAACAATCTCCTCAGCAATGACAAACATCGACTCAAAAGACAGAGGCATCTGAGCTCTCCAGAAGGTTGGATCAGGGACAGCGTATTTCTCAGCAGCAGCAATACACATAGTCTTCCACTCTGTGGAGAAGTCATCCCTAGAGATAGTTTCAAAATATTTCTTCTGAGCAGTAGAGTGGAGTTTACTGAGCACATTTTCAACAATGTCGTTCGCCACAAAACTGGCCACCCTTGAAACTGAACGATCAACAGGTGGGCAGGCCGAGTTGCTGCCTAGAAGACTCTCCGAGATGGATTCAAGAAGCACTTCCATTGAAATGGAGACAGAGCAAGCACTGCACCCCATGTCACATAATATTCTTTTAAAAATGTCATCGAGAACCACTGCAATAACGCTGGCAAGGGGAACCCTGATTTCACTAAAAATGGTCTTAAGGTCCTTCACGTCAATGGTCTCTCTTTGATCAGAACAGCCGTGTGGTGGTCTGTTCTCCCCCCCAGCAAAGACTGATGGTTCTGTGTCCGTGGTGGTCGTTGTTGTTTCTGTTTTAGAAAGGAGCTCTTTTGGCCCTGTGTATTTACATTTGCTGGGGTATGAAGTACTCAGCTTTTCTGGTTCATCTGTAGAGCTTTTTTGCATCTGAGAGATATGGCTATCTGATTTGGAACTCTTCATGCTTGTTGAAGTAGACAAAAGGCCATTGTGTTTGGATGGGGAGAAAAATACAGCTGTTTTCCCTCTCTTAAATTTGCCCTTAAAAATTTCACTGTCCAGAGACAGGTGGGTGCTCTTAGTGAAAGAGGTAAAAGAAGACTTGGAAGAGAGCAAAGTAGTTCGTTTCCCATTGGTGGAATGGAGTTCGCTTGGAGAGCTGGTTGTCGGTTTTAAACTTGTGTTGGTAAAGCTGACTTTCCTGGTGGATAACACTGGGAGGCTACCATAGGCTTCATAAAGATCTTCATTGCAACTGGTACAGCTGCTGGAGTTCTCTGAAGAGACCACAGACTCCTCAGAGATGGTGTACACTCGTGTCCTGACCCTTTCTTCAAATTTGGTGAGAGCTGGGTAGAGGATACTGGTGACTGCAGACACCACCCACGTCATGATATTCTGGATGATGTTATTGAGTTCAGATGAAGACACCTTATAAAAGGAGAAACAGTGCAGACAACAGGTGTGCAAATAATTCCAGATCAGTGTGCTACTTAAGAATAAAATGTGCCTATACGATTTAAGAACATAAGAACATGCCTTGCTGAATTGGACTC
>JAJFZI010622674.1:65-11048 GCA_022379055.1 Anilios bituberculatus
GGCTGAGTTTGGGAACCTCTTAAGCCACTGTTTCCCAGACCTGATGACTTCAAGGTTTGTGGACTTCTATTCCCTGCAGTCTCAGTGATGAGCTGATTTGAAAATTCTGGGAGCTGAAGTTCACACACCTGAAAATTACCAAGTTTGGGAAACACTGGTATAAATTTACCAAACTCTTTCCCCAACTCAGGGTCTTTTAGACACAAGAGCTGTGCTGATCTGAAATCAGTTCTATGTCCCATAAGACTTAGATAGACCTGAGAAGTTATCAAGCTGAACTTTTAACAGCTCAGTTTTCTACCAGAGGAAACACTGTAAAGAGGGTTCTAAAGCTCTGCCTCTGGGGCTGCAGGGCAAGACGTTTCACGGGCAGGAAAACTCCTGGATCACTGGATTTGCTTCTGGGACTCCTCTTTCTTTCCTGTTATGCTGCCTTGCTGTTTCAAGAGATGGTGTTGATGTTTCCTTTGTGCAGTGGTCAAATAAAGGTTGTTGAGGGATTCTTGCCATCTTCCCTCTTTGCACAAAAAGTAGATGCAGTGAGAGGAGGTCAAGGATGGCTGCCTTTTTGCATCCTTTTTGTTTAGCCATCTGGGTAGTTCCATGGAAGAATATTGCAGCAGCGGGGACCAGTTTTCCAATGTTCCTTCCCAGCCTTTCTTCAGAAATGGATATGTTCTTCCAAATCCCTAGAAAAATCAGTCCAGAAATTGGGGAAACAGGAGCGTCCTGCAGATTGCAGGAAGAGACTGCAAGCAGTCACTAGGAGGGTGCAGTAAACTTGACACAGTAGCAAAAGATGCACATAAAAGTGGGAGAAAGGTCAGGAAATAACAGTCAGAAGGAGAGCGGGAGGGTGGACAAGCCGTTGCAACTATGATTCTATTGGCAACATTTCTCCAGCTGCAGATGAAATCAAAAGCCCGTCAGCTGGTATACCTTAAACACGGTATCTCTTCAAATCTTTATGCAGATTGGCACTTTTCAGAGAACCCCATTTTGCAGGCTTTCCACAAGGCCCTAAAATTCTGGCTCTTCCCCCAAGTGCTGTGTTGAGAGGGTTGGAGATTGCATGACTGGGATGCCGGCCAATGTTTGGGGATGCTGTTGTGTTTTGTATATGTTAATGCATTTTACTTTATTTCTTTTTCCTGTTTTTAATATTGCATTGCCATTCATTTATCATGAGCTGGCAGAGTCAGTTGAATGGGCAGCAGCTATATAAATATTTTAGAATAAATAAGTGGCTTATCATGTCCAGAGCCAGGACTGTTTCTTTAACCTCTTTTATTTTTAAATAAACCATGTGTTTATTATTATATTGGAGGTTTGCTGACAGAAAACCTCTGAAAAAATCAAAATAACTTCTGATTTAGGGAATTCCTGAGAATTCCGATGTCTTGTTCCCAAAGCCAGAAGATTAATATCTGTCATGAGTTTGGAAACACTAGTGGAGACCCTAAGATGACATCACAAAACTAATTATACTAAAGATAAGGTCAGTTTCTGAGAAGATGTGCTCTTACTATAGATTTTAATACTGAATTTCTTCCACAAAGCCTAACTTTATTTTTGGTCCTGGCTGTATACAGACTAAATTCATACAAGATTCTAGTAGAGCAAGATTTCTTCTTCATAGGAATAATACTGCAGCTGTACCATACTTGGACCACCTTCTGCTTACATAATGATTCATAGGAGGGCCTCACCTGAACCCATAAGAATCTCAAGCTTACTGAACCATTGAACTCTTGAAGCAACCCAGGCAGTAGAAAATTAAAAGAAATTGCTAGGATCATGTAATATGTCATGATGTCTCATGATACTTTCTTGGCATGAGGGATTCTTTTGAGTGTTCTGAAGATGTTGGCATGTGGGGACATTGTGTTGACTACTATTCTAGGCACAGTTACTAGGGGCATTCTGATGAATGCTCCAGAGAGATGTGCCACTCCTTTCCTCAAATCTTCTTGAAAGATTCAACCTTGTCAAGGATGAGAAAAGGAAGTGCTTTAACAGTATCAGATATGCATTTTAAGCTCTCAAGTGTATAATTGCTTTTTCATTTAAAAAAAAATGCTAGATAAAGGAGATTGGCCTATGATTCATTCTTTATTAAAGATTTACACTCTCCTGGTGAAACTGGAAGAGGTCATGCATTGCCAACTCTTGACATTATGTGAGTTGCCAAGACAATGTATATATATATGATATACCCTTTTGTTGTGAACCAACGCCCAATGAACTCAATAAAAGGACTCACCTTGGGTTTATGTGGCAGATTTATTATCAACAGCTGTACTGGCTTGATGGTTCAATGTTTGGGAATCTTTGCAGCCAAGCACAAACTTGATAATGCATTGCAGCAAAACTATGATAAAAATCTTACTAGGTGATCAATTTCAGACAGTGATTTCTCTTATCTCAGTTTTCTTGTCAACACTGAGAAGACACTTGGGATGCAGAAATCAGTTCTGCGCTGATTTCTGAAATGGGCAAGGAACTCTGAACTGAATGAAAAATGAATACTATACACCAAATAGATTTAGCACATTACATCATATGCCTATATACATGCTTAGCACACAGCTGGCCAGTTGGGAATAAAATGGACTCAGTCTGTATGCTTTCAGATCAGTTTGGATGTATATTTCAAAATAAATATTCATGAGATAAATTAGAAAATGAGGTAACAGTCTTGTTAATCCCTCTGAATCTCCTCAGTGCTACTCAGTTTCAACAATCCCGTTTGGCTGAGGAAAAAATATGTCTACAAATGCAGTAAATTGTTTTGGTCTGAGTTAGCAGCACTGGTAAGAAGAACTACTCTATATACAGTAAATACAGCATATAAAACAGCCAGAAAACTTCATCGCCCCAAGCATTTATGATGTTGCCTAACCTAAGCTCAGAGAAACTAAGAACCCCCCCCCCAAAAAAATATTGTTTCTTATATACTTCTTTTTCAAATATAGGAATTAAGTGCAATATTTGGCTAGCTACCTTTTTATGATGAGCAACTTCAAACAGGACTACATTAGTGACATAAGATTAAAATACACATTAATATTCCCTTGCTTCTACAGCGTTGGGCAGCTACTAACTTCAGTCACATTCTAAATAATCTAAAATTCTGTTTAGATTACGATGTGTGTGCAGATGCTCCTTGTGAACAGCAGTGCACGGACAACTTTGGACGAGTCTTATGTACCTGCTATCCTGGTTACCGGTATGATCGTGAAAGACACAGGAACCGAGAAAAGCCCTATTGCTTAGGTACTAAAGATAATAACATTTAGATTATATAATAATTTCACTGGAGAAGTGCAACTCTCATGCCACTTTCTTTAGCTTTCTGCCCTGCCTACCAGAAGACATAGAAGGAATCCCCTGCACCGTAGGAAAGGATGGGGTGGATTATATCCCAGACTGATTGTTCCAATAATGGAGAATGATTGTTCCATCAGGCACTGAGAAGGACACCATCATATCAACAAGACTGGTGTCAAATTCAGCTGTAGATCCAGATTGCGCCTACAGTATATGTGGAGTTAGAGAGATGCCATCTTGTTCTTTTCCTCTTTCAATAAAAACATTTTGAGCCAGTGCCATTCTTCAGATTTCTTTATCTGCTTCTTTATTTAGCTTTATTAGCTACCTCATCCCGGAGATCTTGTTTATTAGGTGAAAACTCAAAACAAGTGTTTCTTGCAGATTTGTATTCAGGTTAAATCGAAACTTTGTATAAAGAACATAATTGCTTCTAGAATTTTCTGTTCTTATCCAAAATTTTCATGGGAGCCAAGAAGCGTGATTATGGGTGGAGCTTCATTTAATCCCCATGAGTTTATAGGGTGAAGCTTCATTTAATCCCTGTGCCTGGCTTGGAAAATTGAACTATTGTATAGTAGGTCTACAGTCAATGTTTTTCTACCTAATAATGCATGTAATAAATGTTTAAATGTTAGTCTTATTCAGACTAATAGGTCTGATAAAGTTTTAAAATCAGTACATGTTGATGCAAAGAAAGCACTTAGTTGAGTCAATTGTATATTGTAGGTGTATTCAATTGTACTCATTCTGCCTTTATAATAATCAGACTGTTGATCTTCCTTAATCAGATCTCCCACTGGGTTTCAAGCAGTTTTCTCTGAACGCTCCAGCAGAGAAATTTTCCAATTCCTTTATATATGACTCTTTACTGGCAATTTAGCCTGGGATTTTGTGCATGAGAGCACGTCTGCTACTGAACTTTAATAACAGGCCTGCCTGTGTGTGTACAGGCTGTTTTCAGTATATTTTTATTCTTGCTACTTTAATTATATTGCCTTAATTTTATTATTCTTTGGATTTAAGCTTTCTGTTGAACTTTTTAAGAAAAAGTTTTTTTTTTAAGTTTCAAACAATACTGCAAATAAAGAGCTTCATAGAAAACTAATAATAGCATGTACAGGTTTAGCATTGCTTTTTCACTGTCTACCCATTCTCTCTCCTTTCCCTACATCAAGAAGTTTAGTTTTAAAGTTATTTTTAAATGGGTCTTACCTGTGACTATTTAAAATGCCTTCCCTAATCAGGCTATTTGTCCAATTAGCACAGTGTAATTTACTCTGGTTGCACTGTGGCATATCAGACAGCATAATTATTTGCTAGGCTATAAATGTTCTGAAATGATTCAGAAAAGGTACTTTGAAGTGAACATAAATATTGCATCTCAGTTTTCAGTTATAAGCCATTATAAGCCTGAAAAAGAGCACCTGCTTTAATACATTCCCTCATTAAAGCACTGCATCTTTAATTTGCCTCATTAAAGCACAGTACACAGAAATCTGTAAAAAAAAAAGCAGCTACTTCAAGAGGTACTGTGCTTGTATTTCTGCATATTCCAATTTTTCTGAATCATTTTCAAAACATAAACATCCCTGCTGTCTACCACAGCATCCCCCAGCTTATGCTAGGAGATAATTTGGAAAGACACTTGCCTAGGCAAATCTGTGGTAGATGAGATGTCTCCATTCACTGCATATGTTCTGTTCCTGAGCTGTGGTCTCTCTTCAGATCCAGATCAATGAGCACAAAGGTTAGAGGGTACATTTACTTCTCCCCATTCCATTTCCTTCAGGGCTCACATATGTTTCCTTTCAGATATTGATGAGTGTGCCACAAGCAGCGAGCCAGTCTGCCCCCACATCTGTGTCAATACTCTTGGTAGCTATCGGTGTGAGTGTCATGAAGGATATATACGGGAAGATGATGGGAAAATATGCACCAAAGGAGATAAAGGTATTCAAATCATCAAAATTATCCTGGACATAGAACCATAGAATTGGAGGGCTGAAAGAGACCTTGACCATCAGACCATGAACAGATGAATGTTTTATTAATACAAAGTGTCATGGGGAGAAGGGATAGCAGATTAACGCAAACTATTACATAATAAAAAGGATTGAGACAGGAAGCAGACAATAACTGAATTTAAAAAGTTCCATTATAGAAAATATAACAAATTCTGTTTGAAGAAGATCATGCTGATTCCACTTTAGAATTAAAAGCAGCAGATTTATAGACACAATTAGATGATGAGACCAGGCAGTCTTTATAGTAGAATGAGAAATTCTGCTCAGCATCTATGGAAGAAATACTGTATCTCTGTCAGTGGAATCAATATATCTTTAAAATAGTCAATGAATTGCTGGCGAAGCCATACGTTGAAAAGAATCTTCTTCCAGCTGTGGTGGGAATGTGAGAAAGTATTAGAATTTTGGAAGAAAGTCTTTAGTGAAATATCATACATTATGAAACAGAACATTGAATCCCTCCCCACCAGTTAGCTTTGTTGCCTATATTTGACCATCAGAACAAAAATTGAAAAGTAAAATACTTTTTTTCCACTTGTATTATCTAAATTAATCATAATCAAATAGCAGAAATATTTAGGAAACTCATGATTGATCAGTTGAATTATAAGTTAGTCCATCAAATTAATTTGAGAAATGTTCTAAAAAATTCACTGCATGACCAGGCAAAAACCAGAAATCATTATTTCAGAAGAAATGGCACATATGTTATTGTTTCTATAAGAATAACAATGTTGAAAAATATGGGCAAGTTAGAGCAAACCAGCACAACGTAAAATTCAAGAAAAAGGATTATATTCAATATAGATGTACATTATAGGCTCTTGGCTCTTTTCTTTCCCTTCAATGTATGCATTTAGCTACTTTTTCTCCATTCTTCCTTTTTTTCCTTTTTGTTTGAAAAGCAATATCTAAAAATAGTTTTAAATGTTTCAGAATTGTTGATCACTCTTAGTATTCCTTGTCAGCAAGACTCATGCAAAGATGCAGGGAAAGTCATACAGGGCTATAGTGCTGCCCCCACTGTTGTGAGATAATAGTACCTGCCTTTCCTAACTCAGTGCTCTCCAAATGTGTTGAACTTCAGTCCTAATTGCTGGTCATAGTGGCTCATTCCTAGGCTTCAGAAGACGGGAACAGAAGATGGAACACACCTAACCAGAAGGCATTCAGTTAGAAAAATATAAACAACACTAATCCTAGCCATGAACTCTGCTCTTGTCTAGGACTCATCCAAATTTCTGGAGGTCAGATATATTACCTCTAACAACACCTAGCAATTTATTAAAAGGTAGAGAAACAGATTATTACCAACCATGAAATCACATGTTGAGATTCACTAGTTGTTTCCGCTGCAAATCTTCCTAGTAAAATTTGGAAAATATTGCAAAAGCTCAAAGTCACTCTGTTTCTGCAAAGGAGAAGATATTACAGTAAATATAGAACCTTTTTGACTGATTTAGATCCTCTGGTTTCAGGAATTAATTTACTGATTAATAGCCTTACCTTTCTACTCTGGCAAGCACTCAAGATTGCAAACAAAATTGAAAAAAAATTAAGATATAGATTCAAATTGACAATTAGTAAGTACTGGTTTTTTTACAATTAGAAGTTTGGCAAAAGAAATATATCTTTATATATTTTCTGAACAATGAGAGCATGAGGACCAAGCACAAGTCATAGTGTAGGATGAGGTCTTCTCCCCTGTATCACAAAGACAGGCTCCTATCATTAATTGCTGGTTAGATCCATTACAGGAGAGCCAGTCCATTAGACAGTTGTGCCTTAAGGACTTAAATTCAGTGCCAAAAATTGTAGCTAGTAAGCAATTGGCAACCAGTACCACTTAGGGATCTTTTGATAGCAATATCTTTTATTGGTTAGCAACTTCATGACAGCATAATGTACCAACTGAGATTGCTGGACAATTCTCAAAAGTAGCCACACCAGTTTTCAACAGCGAGGCTCCAGCTTAGAGAGCAGGTGGTTTTGTGGAAGAGCAAAGTAGGTAAGTCACCAAGTTCTCAAAGAAGCAATAGTTGGTAGACAGTCCTGGTGAAATGATCTCCATTACATCATGAAGAGTTGGAAGCAGCTGTGCAAGAGATAGTGAAATGTAATAGCAAAGGGAGCGGTAACATCCAATCTTCTGCCCATGAAACACATAGGGTGACCTTGAGCCAGTCATTTCTCTCCCAGTCTAACCTACTTCACAGGGTTGTTGTGAGTTTAGTAACTTTAAAAGATGGTTCTTCAGAAAGAGAGCAAGTTATAAATATAAAATGTAAATAAACTGACTGACTGAATAAGAACAACAAGGAGCTGTGCTTTAAAATTGAAATTATAAATACTTTAGTTTCAGTTTTCTGCCAGGCAACTAAACTTGGAGCAAACATTTTTCTAGTATAGTCTGGACAAACTCCTGAAGAGGTGGGCTCTGCCTTGAGTTTTCTGCAACTGGAAGCTAGATTCAGGCGGGTGGCTCCTAGCACTGTGCAGATTTTTCTTATGAAGGATACTACTTTTGTGGAAAGAATAAAAGATGGGGAAAATAAAGATAGAGCGTCATCTGGAAGGTCTATGAATTAAGACAAGCTGATCTCAGGATAAATGTGTCATATAGACTCACACCAGGAGTGTAAATGAATAAGGGATAATATAATGCAATGTATTATCTGGAGGGAACTCAATCATGTTATGAACTGTTCATAGCTAGAATTTTAGTTCATCCCTTGGTGCAGTCTAAAATGAAAGCTCTTAGTTCTTACAGCTGTTGTTTGAAGCAGTCTACTTTTACTCCCACCTGGTGGCAGTTCTAAGTATCTGCACCTTTGCAAAACTATAAACAATTTACAGTAAATTACAATGATCCTTAAGAATATCTGCCTCATGTTGCAGTCTTGCAGTATTTATGTCATTCTTCTAGTAATTCATGTTTCTAGATAGTGTTAATAAAAAGCTCTGGTACTGGTCTTGTTGCCAAAAATAACATACACAATATGGAAAAAGATTATCAATATTATTTATTCTGTAGTTCCACGCAATGTAGGCTGTTTACCTTTCTTGGGTTTCAGTATGATCAGATTTTGGAAGAGATGAAACAAAGAAGCATCTTTGTGATATGAAGGATCATTTTGCATATTACCCAGACAATCCCACAAACAACCATCACCCGATGAACATGCACTGCAGATAATATGGGACAGATGATTAAACCTCTCATATAAACTACTCTCTGGAAGCAGTTGCCAAAATATGTGAGACAAGATTTTCTTAAGTAGAGCAGAGATTTGACAAGAAGGGCTTGAACTTCTTATGACAACATACAGATTGTCATAGGGGTCTTGAAAGGAGCAAATGAAAAAATTGTGTGTGATGGCATTGTCATGCCAGTGCCACAGTTTCTTTAGGTGAGTAAATTGGCAATGGTGGCATGTGCTTGCTTATTTCATCATGCCCATGTCATTTGGGCATCACCACATTTTGTGGTAGACATCATTGCATACAGAGTTTACCCATTAAACCACATTTAGGCCACCAATCAGATTGTGAATAAAAAAAACTTAACTACAGTTGCTTGCTGTTAACACTCCCTAATTGTAGAATAGCTTGTCATCTGAACTAAAACAAAAATGGTTAACTTAATGTTAAACGGTCATTATTTCTTAGGAAAATGATATGAGATGCAGAAAGAACCGTAAAGTACAGAGATTCTCACAGCAGAATCTCTGCATATTATGTGAGTATGCAGAAGCTTTGCTTTCAGGAAAGCAACCACAGGCAAGACCATTGAGGATCCATATGTGTGGTTCCAACTGGGACCCTTTTTTGTTTTCAGATATTAAATTAAAAAGCTCTGAAGTGCTGGCTAATACAAAAGTTGCTGGGACACCATTCAAACTGAAGTGGGCCTACCAGGCCGTGGCCAACAGTGATTTGCTTTATCATCTGGGTTTATTCACTTAACCACAGTCTTGATACTTACAAGCGGCCACACACAAGCCTGCTTCATAAGGAAAACAGCTTCACTGTTCCATGATTGATAATGTTAAAATTGTACTATTACATTAGAGGTGCATTGTGAAAATAAGGGAGCCAGTATATGATTCATTTGCTAGTTTCCTACTCTTATTCAGTATGATGTGCTGTAGAATTAAGCATTATTAGAAACCCAGCATCCAGTTTTATGAAATAATAATTCTTGGACCCATCACTTTTGGATACAAACTTAAAATCATGCCAGCTATACTAATCAGTAGTTTCTCCCTCTAGAAAAACCATAATTGGATAGAATAACCATAATTGATTTTCAATCTGGCATAAACTAAATGTGCTGGATTACACCTTCCAAATTCCCTGCTACTCATAGTTCATAGATGTAAGAATCCATGAACTCAAGGAGGCTATTTGTTACATCATTTGTCATAAAATTAATTGAAAGATCTAACTGCATCTTATATTAAGCATGTTGAGGAAGACTTTGTAGTGTTCACTACTGTAAAATGACAAAATGTTATTGCAGATGCCTAGACTGTGGAACCAGACCTCAGCATCTGTAAAATCTCAGTTTTCATCTTTTATAAAAATTCAAGACTCAAATCCCTTCTGGCTACAGAAACTGGTTTTAAAGTATATAAGCATCTTTGAGTTAGGGAAGATATCAGAAGCAGAGAAGATTTCAAATAAACAGGGATCAAGGTTTCATTTTCTATCTTGGCATGAAACAGTTTTTTTAAAAAAAAATACAAATAATTCCTTTATTTCTGGTATTTATATTCCATCTTCTTGCCACTGTTTGCAAAATAACCCAACTTTGTCAGCATTCTGCAGCTGATGTCTGACAGCTTTCTTGAGCAGATTACAAATTTGTATAGTACATATTGCCTGTACTTTTTTTTTTATAGTAAATGCACCCTGGATTTAACAATCAAACAATTTCAGAAGAATGCATCCAAGTAAATATAGTATGTAATTAGCATAGCTGCTAAAGATAGACAAGATACAGGGGCAAAAGAAAAAGTTGGTCATTTCAGGATAGAATGTTCAATATTGGTGGCTTTAAAAAGAATACTCTTGATACACTGTGTCTTGAACTTCTGCAGCACCAATTAATCAGGCTACACCTTCAGCTTAAAGTGAAGCAAAGCAGCAGTTGATTTCCCAAGTTATCTGGATGTCAGAACATGTGGAAAAATATTTATTTATATATAGAATCAACCCTATTACAGTTTCCTTTTTGCTTCCATAACCAGTACAATTCTATACTTCTAGCTTCTATAGTGAGATCTCATATTAATTCCTATACTTATGCATCTGCCAAGCTTCTGGTTGTACCATTTCATTCAATCTTTGAAGAAGTAACAATGAGCCAGTGTCCCAAACTCAAGTGGGGGCAGGACTGTGGTTTCCATGCTCGACCAGCAACCAATGCCAGCACTCAAAAGGAGTTTCTTTATGGCCACCTTTCATGCCACTTATGATTGTATGGGTGGTCTCTGGAGTCATCACATAGGAGAAGCAGGACACAACCCAGAGAAGCCATTACCCTCCCCCCCCCCCCCCCCCCCGATAGCCATGGCAGCTTTTATCTTTAAACGAAATGTAGGTAAAATGAGCTAGAGACAAA